>AWOL01S0004078.1:10852-28961 GCA_000715115.1 Nicotiana otophora | reverse complement strand
CTATAAGGCCTGCTGCAGGCGGGCAGCCCCGATCTAAATAATAATAATAATGTATATAAAGCCAACATGGCTTGCTGCGGCGTGCAGCTCGATCACAAAAATATCCTCATAGTCAGACCCTCGGCCTCCCTCAGTCATCAATCTCTCCAGTCTCTCTCTCATGGGCTCACAATGTCATGAAAATAGTCCGAAAATAATGATATGATGTATCAATAAATAACAACAGAGACTAAGATATGATATGTAATGAAATGAATATGACTGAGTATGAATTTTCAATTTAAAACAAATAATTCACAGCAATATGACCTCTGTGGGTCTCAATAATACTAGCACATAGCCTCAACATGATTTTTAATATGATTCTCAGCTAAATTTCTTCAACATATAAAACTGCATAGAAAGTGCCAAGATTATTTGACTATAAAATTCTATGGAAACAATTACGTCACAATTTCTATGGTGTACGTCCATACGCCTGTCACCTAGCATGTGCGTCACCTTCAAACAATTCACATAATACGTATACCCTCAGCTCCAAGATTAGAAGAGTTACTTACCTCGAACAAGACGAATCCAATTCTGAGCCAGATCAAAATGCTCCAAAAATCCCATTCTACGCATATCAACTTCTGAACGGCTCGAATCTAGCCACAATAAATTTGATTCAGTTCACACAATTATAGGAATTAATTTCATATCAAAATACTAATATTTTTCCAAAAATCCTAAATTACACTCCAAAACGTCTCAGAAACTGACAAAACTCACAAAATCTGACCACCCATCCAATTACAAGTTGAACCATACTAATTTTACTCAATTACGACTTTAAAGCGATGTTCAAAACTCAAAAATTTGTTTTGTGAAATTATAGGAATTTCCTTCGATTTCTCTTGAAGATTCGATAATCTTACACCAAAAATGAAGATTAATTCATGAAATAAAATCACAAGAGAGTCAAGAACACTTACCCCAAGTGTGTGAAAAAATTCCTCTCCAAAATCGCCCAAACCAAGCTCCAAAATTCGAAAATGGGTGAAAATATCGAACCCTAGAACTTAAAGGGTTCTGCCCAAGCTTTTCGCACCTGCGGAACCTGGGCTCGCACCTGCGCACCCGCTTCTGCGGAAAAATACTGCACCAGCGCTGCCCGGCTTCCTCGCCATTTTTCGCTTCTGCGATTGGCGAATCCCTGCCCGCATCTGCGCAATCGCAGGTGCAGAAATCTCATCGCACCTGCGACCTCTGTTGACACCCTCCAACTCCGCACATGCGCTCGAGCTGCCGCACCTGCGGCATCGCACATGTAGCCAAGACCCTCGCAGGTGCGATCACACTAGAAGGGCTACAGCTTCAGCAACCTAGCAACTCCAATATTTGATCCGTTAATCATTTGAAACTCGCCCGAGGCCCCCGGGACCTCAACCAAATATACCGACAAGTCCTAAAACACACCACAGACCTACTCGAGGCCTCAAATCACATCAAACAACATCAAAACGACGAATCATACCCCAATTCAAAATCTATGAACTTTGAACTTTCAAATTCTATATCTTGTGCCGAAATACATCAAATCAATCCGAACTGACTTCAAATTTTGCACAGAAGTCATAAATGACATAACGAAGCAATTCCCATTTCCAGAATTGAATTCTGACCCTGATATCAAAAAGTCAACCCCCGGTCAAACTTCCTAAAAATTCAACTTTCGCCATTTCAAGCTTAATTCCAGTACGGACCTCCAAATAATTTTTCGGACACGCTCCTAAGTCCAAAATCACTATACGGGGTTATTGGAATCATAAAAATTCAACTCCGAGGTCATTTACACATAAGTCAACATTCGGTCAACCTTTCCAACTTAAGCTTTTCATTACGAGATTAAATGTCTCAATTCATTCTGAAATCTCTCTGTACCCGAAATAACTAATCTGATAGTTCATAATACAACTATAAAGCACAAATGGAGCAGTAAATGGAGGAACGGGGCCGTAATACTCAAAACGGCCGGCAGGTCGTTACATTCTCCCCCACTTAAACATACGTTTGTCCTCGAACGTGCCAAGAGTTGTTTCCAAGCCATCAAATCACTATTCCATCTTACCACGCGCGTACCCGAGGGTGATCCCACATCACCATATTCTATATAGGCCTGACAATACAATACAACTGAAAATCATTAATTTAACCTTAGCCCATAAACCTTGGGATTCAATTCCCAAACTTCAGAATTTCTTTTCAAGACACGAATCTCACATCTACACACTGAATGAGTCTGAACAAGCTGAATTAAGCCATAACCATAACCTCAGATATAATCACATAACATACTACACAACTCGCATGCTCGCAGCACCTTTCCCGATCACAGTAACTACTTCAAACCAACAAAGTACTACCATTAAACCCCTTATCAGATCAACAAGTCATGGAGCTCTCTCGCCCCAACCAGAACCATAATCATTTTTTAAGCCGAATTTTAATATCGCCCTCCCAATTATACCGTAATCAAACCTGATAGTACCCATTCTAGGTCCAATGACCTTATATTATTAAACACAATTATCCCACTGATATGCCACACCAATATAACTCAGAGCCACAAATCGTGACATCCGTGCGCCAATACGCAATAATTCAAATGTACTAAGCCATAAGCAATGACTCAAATGAGAGAACCGCCCCGCGAGATTAACAAGTACCACCACAAAGAATTGTTAGAAATCTATCAAACACCGTAGAACCATCACACGATTCTAACACAAGGTACATACCTTTACATAACTCCGCTGCAATGCGTGAGCCCATCCAAACGCCGGTCCATATTATATACCTCCAGTCACCCTGCTCAGAATCAGTAATGACAAAGAGGCAAATGACACAATGCCACATAAAACCTGAATGAACATAACCAATACCCAATCGATCATGCAATACACAAATACTCATCTCGCTCGAATTTCGCCATGAGGCCCCAATAGAACTTCTCCATGTGTGCATAACCAATGAATCACAACTCCTTGTAGAATAAAAGAGTAACTCACAGATCATTTGAGAATACGAATAAGCTCAACATCAACCAAATGGCGCATCCATCAACAATAGCAGTATAGAGCCAACCAATCTGACTCGGTGTAGAATACACATCCTAATTGGGCTTACCAATGGACCCCCAAATCAGCTCTGGTTACCCACAAATAGATAAATAACCCTCCAAAAATTCACAATAACTGAAATCATAATAAATACTATCATCTGGCTAGCTTCGGCCACTACTTCACAGTCCACAACCATGAAACAATATGCTCCTGAAAACTTCCAGTCTCCAAATCCCTAGAACACATGAATCACCATTACTGATCCAATCTCTACCGACCAAATAACTATCACATCCTTAATGCACGATCATCCCACTCGAAATATTTCCATAATTCTTCCGTGCCACATAGCAAAAATTTAAATATTAGCATTCTATCAACTAGGTGAGTACCGTAATACCAATGACATCAAAACACAATGCGCTTTTTGAAATACGCACCCTTCTCAGAGATTACCGAGCAGTTATAACATTCGTCTAAATATCTGAAGATGACCATGTTGTCCAAAACTCGGGACCTTCCCTTCAAGACTGAACTGCCACCTCGTATATGTAGATTTTAATACCGCACAACACACTACATCTATCATGCCATCATGTGACAAGAACAAGAATCTCATTATCAACTTTGAGTCACCAATAATTTGCATACCCTATTAGTTAGAAACTTTTCTCTTGCTTCTTTCCAGGAGGAAATCACAATGCACAACACGTTCCCCACACTGGTAGAAAATATCCGGTTCAAACCATGGTAAAAACCATCAAGAACACTTTAAAATCCATTTGCACATAACCAAGCTATTAGAACTGAATTCCTCTAACTCGACCTGGCCACGCAGGTCACCAAACCCAAGAATTGCCACCAAAATATCTGTAAAGTATTACCACATCGTAATTACCCAAAGGACTAATCCTACCATTACCATACTGGTCCAGTCTAGTACCCAATTGTCCTATTTCTCTGAGTCCCTTCCAAATTTGTCTTCAGATTGATACTTTTCCTTGCTAAAGCACCACGATCTTTAACCACAACTCACCCCACAAACCTTAGCACAGAACCACAACGCCCTAAGGCCTATAAGCTGCCGAATTCCCTCTTAAATATCCCAAAAGCACCACAACTGAGGCATCCACTCTGAAAGACCTTATGTAAATTTAAAATTATCCCATTTTCCTTTCTTATACTGAAATATAGAATCCATAGTCATGCAGAATTACTGCAAGTCCCGACACCATCCAATGTAAATAACTGATTCTAGCGATATATGAATCCAGAAAAAAAAAATTCAATTGCCACTTATATGAATCTATTAGATTCCTCTCGAGAGTCATCCACTCTGCTCAAATCTAATTTTCTCTGCCCCAAACGGGTCGAAAGACATGTGCTCCTCTAGCACAATCAACACTCAAAGAAGTAACCTTGCTTTAATACCACCGATCAAATTCATACTTTGTGTGCACTATATCCTTCAGAAACAACAGCTCACTCATCCTATGATTTTTTCGATACTCCTAAAGTGCCATAACCCGTATCCAGAAATTTACTTACTCAAGTCATTTTCGAACTCCACCCCTGCAAGTCATCACTGATTCCCAAGTACACCTCAGACCAAAACAAAACTTTTGACACATAACCATGAATTGGATTGTCAATAGCAGACTCCCCCACTTGGCTCAAAGCTATAAATTTAAACACTCGATAACTCACAATATCCATACTCTATTACTATCATAATACCGTAGCCAGTTCAACGAAAATTATTCTCAAGCTCATACAATGCCAACCATAAAAATACCTCAGTCATTCGCTAAGATCGTATTCATTCTCTTGATACCCAAGTCAACTTTCTCAACCAGATTTAAATTCGAATCTCAACACATACGCCCCGCTGGCAGAAAAGAAACTCTCCCTATTCACATTATATGGAACGCACCTACGTAGATTACTCCGCAAGAGATAATTCACCTGCTTAGCCTCAAATTGGTATCTTATTATACCCTTTCACAATCACAATTACTATGCAATCACTTAGTCTATATGAGTCCAAACTCATTAACCATACATGAGAATTTAATTTGTCTCAAAATTTAATAATGTGAAAGATCTTTCAAAATATTCATGCTCGAGACTGTACGTCACATCAAAATGAAAATCAAGCCCCCAATGGCCATTTTTTACATTTCAAGAAAATACCTATCGTCACATTCAAATCGTCTTAACGCATCCCGCAGTTACATCATCTCATCACAAAGCCATTCTACCGCTCATCGAGCCACAAATTCCCCTCGTAGGGACATTACTGGATATATGAATCCAAATGTACAAGTTGCAACTGAAACTACCGAGCTTAAGCTGCATTCTAAACCTGGCCTCAAGTCCTCTAGACTGGCTCATCACCAAACCAGATAATACACATCTCGCACATCATCCCTAAAATCACAAGTCAGCGATACACAGCTGATACCGAGCGCTCACATACGAACACAAATGTGTGGAAGGAATTGAAAGAGTTATATTTTAAGCTGAATCAATTTCGCACGATAAGGAAAGAAAGATGGGAAATTATCCTAAATGCCTTAAAACCTCTCGAAGATAAGTATGGACGTCATCATACTGATCCGCAAGACTCTACTAGACATTTGCTCATGACTTGTAGGACCTATGAACCTAGAGCTGTGATACCAACTTGTCAAGACCCAAAATCTAACTAGTCGTGATGGCACCTGACTCAACCCGTTAGGTAAGCCAATTATCAACTATCCCATTTCAATGTAATTTAACAAGACAATTAAGCAAAAGAAAATATTTGAATCTTTACATTCCCCAAGGACTGGTAGTACAAATCATGAGTTTCTAAGATTAGAGTTTACAAAATTGGTATGAAGTAAATACATCATCTGTTTGAAAAGTACATAAACAGAGTTTTATGAATCTAAGGCTACCATGAATAAGAGGCAGCTACAACCGAAACGCAGGTACATCTTCAGATCCAGCTCCCAACAAACACAACGACATCAACAGCTAACATATGCACGCAAGGTGCAAAAGTGTAGTATGAGTACAACCAGCCCTATGTACTCAATAAGTAATAAACCTAACTTTAGGTTGAAAGTAGTGACGAGCTTGTACCAAGGCCGGGTCCAACACCAATAACAAACAACAGTTCATAACGACATAAAGCAAGTAATACAAGAAGTAACCCGGAGATAAAATGCTCAACAAAAATCATGATTTCTAAAAATAGTTCTGCCTTTCAAGTACATCAGTGAAAACCCAAATCGTTTACCGGAATTGCAAAAAATATGAATAAGTTCGAAAATAGTAATTCTCCGAAAAATCCTTTCAATAATAATTAAGATGTTTCATTTTCTTTCCAGATAGCCAATGTAAAACAAATACATCACTATGCCCATATGTCAACATGTGTGAGAAATCATGAATGACGTGATACCGTACAGCATTTGGAAAATACATCTCTATGTTTGTATGTCATGTGTGCATGTCAATGCAATGTATCTCATAGATGAACTCATGTACTCACACTCTCAGAGTACTCAATCTCACTTTCTCACACATGCCACTCATCATGCTCAATCACTCGGTACTGTATATGGCAAATCCGGCCCAAGGAAGATCCATCCCGAAATATACACATCAACTGATCATTAGTCACCCAGTACTGAGTAGGGCCAATCCAGCCCATGAAGAAGATCCATCTCCAGGTATATAATGCTTTGGACAAGATCCATGTCCACGGAAGATCCATCCCTAAATAATATCAACCACGCTCACTAGGGGTATACAGACTCCGAAGAGGCTCCTTCAGCCCAAGCGCTATAAACCACACGGACAACTCACGTGTTGCACGGACAACTCACGTGCTATATAAATCATATAAGGCCTGCTACAGGCGGGCAGCCCCGATCCACATAATAATAATAATGTATATAAAGCCAACATGGCTTGCTGCGGCGTGCAGCCCTATCCCAAAAATATCCTCACAGTCAGGCCCTCGGCCTCCCTCAATCGTCAATCTCTCTAGACTCTCTCTCATGGGCTCACAATGTCATGAAAATAGTCCAAAAATAATGATAGGATGTATCAATAAATAACAACAGAGACTGAGATATGATATATAATAAAATGAATATGACTGAGTATGAATTTTTAATTAAAAACAAATAATTCACAGCAATATGACCTCTGTGGGTCCCAATAATACTGGCACATAGCCTCAACATGATTTTTAATATGATTCTCAGCTAAATTTCTTCAACATATAAAACTGCATAGAAAATGCCAAGATTATTTGACTACAAAATTCCACGGAAACAATTACATCACAATTTCTATGGTGCATGCCCACACGCCCGTCACCTAGCATGTGCGTCACCTTCAAACAATTCACATAATACGTATATTAGGGTCCATACCCTCAGCTCCAAGATTAGAAGAGTTACTTACCTCGCATAAGACGAATCCAATTCCGAGCAAGCTCAAAATGCTCCAGAAATTCCATTTTGCACGTATCAACTTCTGAATGGCTCGAATCTAGCCACAATAAATTTAATTCAGTCCACACAATTATAGGAATTAATTCCATATCAAAATACTAATATTTTTTTACAAAATCCGAAATTACACTCCAAAACGTCTCGGAATCTGACGAAACTCACAAAATCCAACCACCCATCCAATTACAAGTTCAACCATACTAATTTCACTCAAGTGTGTGGAAAAACTCCTCTCCAAAATTGCCCAAGCCAAGCTCCAAAATACGAAAATGGGTGAAAATATCGAACCCTCGAACTTAAAGGGTTCTGCCCATGCTGTTTTCACCTGCGGAGCCTGGGCTCCACCTGCGCACCCACACTTGCCTTTGGTTATTTTGTTTTTCTGTGATATGTAAATTCTTGTATTCTTCCGTGATGTATTATTTGATTTTATTATGTGTTTTGTGTTCCTTGTATTGTGTTGGCTTTGGCTCTTTGTACAAGACTCTGAGGATTTGTGTTTCTGGTTTTTACTGGTTTTCGAGGTTTGCGTTGTTTCGAATAAAATAAATTGCTATTAAACTTACTTAACAACAACAACAACAACCCAGTATAATCCCACTAGTGGGGTCTGGGGAGGGTAGTGTGTACGCAGACCTTACCCCTACCCTGGGGTAGAGAGGCTGTTTCCAAATGACCCTCGGCATCCTTCCCTCCAAGAACTCCCCACCTTGCTCTTGGGGTGACTCGAACTCACAACCTCTTGGTTGGAAGTGGAGGGTGCTATTAAACTTACTCTATTGAAAATAAATTGATCTTGTGGATCATATATACGTTGATATTTTGGTACGTGAGTTGTCCGTACAGTTGTAATTGAGATATGGGCACGAGGTGCCGTGTAAATATGAAAGTGGGTTGAGACCTGTGTTTTATGATTATGAAATGAGGTGTCACATAGTGACTTTTATTTGAAAGAATTATACTCGAATAATATTTATTTGAAGAACTTATATTTGAAAGATTTATATTTGAAGGACCTGATTAATTGGTTGTACTTGTGTTCCTTATCCGTTTGAACAGTATTTATGGTGTTCTTGTTGTCTTGTTGTTCATATCCCTGATTGATTTTTGTTGTCATCACTGCTACTTGTTTTCTATTATTCTTGTACATTACTATATTGCACAGGTAAAATGACTAGTGAGTATCTTGACTGTACCTCGTCACTACTCCACCGAGGTTAGTTTTGATATTTACTGAGTACGGACTGTGGTATACTCATACTACACTTCTGCACATTGTTGTGCAGAGCCAGGTATTGGAGATATTGGATTCGGACAGAGATTAGAGTGTGATCGCAAGGATTCAAGGTAGGGCTGCTTGGACGTCGCAGTCCCTTGGAGTCTTTCCATTTTTATTGTACTGTCCACTCTTATTCGAACAGTATTGTATATTCGATCCTTGGGATCATTACATGTACTCAGTTAGAGTTCGTGACTCAGTATTACCATTCTTGGGAGGTTTTTATATTTGTTTCCGCTTTTGGTTTCGACACTTGTATTAAATTATATGTTTCAAAACAATGGCTCGAAATGTAATTGTAATCGGCTTACCTAGTCTTAGAGACTAAGTGTCATCACAATGCCTGTGGTGGGATTCTGGGTCATGACAAGTTCGTATCAGAGCTCTAGGTTCATAGGTTTTACGAGTCACGAACGAGTCTAGTAGAGTCTTACGGATCGGTATAGAGACGTCTGTACTTATCTTCGAGAGGCTATAGAACTGTTAGGAAATTTCCACTTCTTTTATTCCTATCATGCAGAATTTGTTGATTTTGGCGTTTGAGCCTTTCTATCTCAATTCTCTCAAGATGGTGAGGATAAGTACTACCGGGTCAACTGAGCAGAAACCCGCGCATTCTGCTAGGATCGCAAGAGACCGGGGTCGAGGTAGAGGCCGGGTCTGAGGTAGAGGCCGGAGCTGAGGTACAGGCCGAGGAAGGGCACGTTTCGCAGCTAGAGCACATGTCAGAGCAGTAGTTTAGGAGCCGCCAGTAGCTCCAGTTGGGGGATAGGTACCGGAGGCACCTATTGTTACCCCCGAACTTCAGTAGACTTTAGCACAGTTCCTGAACATGTTTGGTACATTGACTCAGGCGGGATTGATATCCGTTTCACCAAATATTTTACAGATTGGGGGAGGAGTCCAGAGTTCTACCGCCCGTACTCCAGAGCAGCAGCTTCACGTTAGTCAGGTTCTAAGTGTAGTACCGGTACAAGCTGTTATTCCGGTTCAGCCTGAGGTCAGGCCAGAGGCATCAAAAGAAGAACAAAAGAGACTTGAGAGATTTAAGAGGTATAGTCCAGATACTTTTAGTGGCACAGCTACCGAGGATGCTCAAGGATTTCTAGAAAAATGTCACCGTATTCTCCGCACCATGGGCATTGTGGAAGTGAGCATAGTTGCCTTTACTACATTTCAGCTGTCATGCGCAGCGTATCAGTGGTGGCAAGTTTACGAAGAAGGTAGACCAGCCGATGTAATACCACCAACTTGGGCTTAAGTTTCGGCGATGCTTTTGAAAGAGTTTTTTCCCCAGACTCTCTGAGATACGTGGCACACAAAGTTTGAACGGTTGCATCAAGGCACCATGACAATGTCAGAATATGCTATCAGGTTCAGTGATTTAGCCCGCCATGCACCTATCTTGATTTCTACAATTAGAGAGAGAGTCTGCAGATTCATTGAAGGGCTCGATTATGATTTTAAAATATGTATGGCTCGAGAGTTGCAGACTAATATTCCATTTCAGCAAGGAGTAGAGATTGCCAGGATGTTAGAACGTGTTCGAAGTGAGGAGGAGGAGTCTAAGGAGGCCAAAAGGTCTCGTAACTCTGGAGGACTTAGTGGATTCTACTATGAAACTATGACTCATCATGGTGGAGGCTCGGGCAGTCGGTCAGCCCAGTCCGCAATTCAGAATACTTGTAGTACTTCAGTTAATACTTTTAGTGTACCACCGGCACGGGGTTCTTACAGTGGTTATTCTAGTTATCCGGCACAGACTCAGTATGAGCAGTCGCGCCTGCGGAGGGATTGTTATGAGTGTGGTGATACTAGGCACATCATGAGAAATTGTCCCAGACTTGGGAGGGGTGGATTTCATCAGAACACTCAGGCTACAGGCCTTATTCTAGTTAATACTCGACGTGCACAACCAGTTAAGGGTGAAGGACAGGTAGGTAGATGGCGCCCAAGAAGGGGAGGCCCGGCCTGTTGATATAATTGCTATGACTTGGCTGAGGCCAGTAGACCATATGGTGTCGTTACAGGTATGATTTAATTTATATTAAAATGAGCATTATTCTTATTTTGATTCAATTATGATTATTGAGGTGAGAACTTCAATCGTGTTCCATATAGGGCGAGTTTGTGATTTGTACACCACTCGCATGTTTATCCTTGTTGGGATATTTGATGGTGTTAGCCCGTGTCTATCATTTTGTTTTGCACACTATTGAAGGCTATGAGTCCAAAAGTGACTTTCTGTTACTTACTACAGTAGATTTTGGTGTAATTTCGGGATAATTGGTTATAATTTTATAAATTATATGCCCTACCGGTATGGGGGTTCATTATGTTTTGTGAAATTGTTTCACGGAATTTATTAAAAAAAAGAGGGAAAAAATAGAAAATTTCAGTTGGCACAATGTGCAAAGTACTTGTGATGCAGAATTTAGGATGGGATCCTCGCGGATTAATGTGATTTGATATGTTTAACCCGGGCTACGTGTCGCGGTGGAAGTTATATCAGGATGAGATCTTTGTGATTAAATTCATGTATTTTAAATTCTCCCTTTTGTGAAATTTAATTTGTACTATAGTACTAATAAGGAGTAATGCCTGTTAGGCTTATTTGATAATTCTTGTATGTATTTTTCTGTGCATATTTAGCCATTTTGTACTGTAATTATTGAGTTTTAGCCCACCGGGCGAGTGCCCGGGTGGCGTTAAACATGACCCGTTAAGTCGGGTAACTAATTATGAGGTCTTCATACCTCACGTTTAGCTGTCACTGTTGTAAAATTTCGAAACAAGGTTTTAGCTAATATGAGGTTAATTGACGATGCTGAAATTGATTATGAACAATTTTTATGACCAGAGATGTGGTTATGGGCATACATATTATGTGTGCGTAGGCACAAGTTACTACAGTCGGTTGAGACTAATACCGTGTGTTGATGTGAAAATCAGGCCTTTTAAAAATATTTGGAGTGTAAGAGATTTGGTTTTAAAGTTTATAACTATGGATGAAAGAAATAATCTTCAATTGAGATGGCGTTGTCGGATCCATGTTAAATTTGCGGTGACGTGGAATCACCCGCGAATATATGTGTAAGAATACACTCATGTAACGACCCAGCCGGTTATTTTGACAATTGCGATCTCGTTCCCCCATTTACTGCTCAAATTGTGAATTACAATTGTTATTTGGCTTGCCGGGGTAATTGGTTTGGGTTCGGTGAGGTTTTGAAATGATTTAGAGCGCTTAGTTCCAAGGTTTAGAATTAAAGTTAAAAAAGTTGACCGGATGTCAGGAGAAATTCTGCTAAGGAAATTAAGGTTTGGTGGTGCCGAGGTAGATCAATTAGTACAAAGCTCGGACTTTTTGGGTTGAACAATGCACCGATGTGTAAAGGAAAATTTTATCGGAAAATGGTCATTTCTGCGACCACTATGCGGTCGCAGAATCACTCTGCGGACCGCATAATGGTCGCAAAGTGGCTTAAGAGAGGGGCAAGATTTGAGGAAAAACTGCGGTAACAATGCACCAATGTGTAACGGAAAATTTTGTCGGAAAATGGTCATTTCTGCGACCACTATGCGATTGCAGAATCACTCTGTGGACCTCATAATGGTCGCAAAGTGGCTTAGGAGAGGGGCAAGATTTGAGGAAAAACTGCGGTGCACTATGCGACCGCAAACCTATTTTGCGGTACATTATGCGACCGCAGAACAAGTATGCAGACCGCATAATGACCGCAGACCGGGTCAGTAATGCCCATCTTAGGAGGCCAAATTATGCGCCGGGTATGCGGACTGCATACCTGTTATGCTATCGCATATGCTGCGTCGGAGCTTCCATTCTTTCTAATTTTTGACCCGACCCAACTTCGATTTATAGCCATTGAAGCTCATTTTTGAGCCAAAATCTGATATTTTAGAGAGAGGTGAGAGCATTTTAGAGAGAGAAAGTGAAGACTTAGTGATTTATCCATCAATTCTTGTTCAAGGTTGGAAGATTTCACAAGGATCTTGCTAGGGCTTCAAAGAGGTAAGAATTTCTTTCCCTAATCCTTCAATTTCGGGTTTGGAGTAAATATGGGTGAATTATAGTATGATTCTTGAGTGTAAAAGTATTATGTATACATACCAATAAGGTTGTGAAAAAAAATTTTAAGTTCAAATGGGTAAGTATTGAGTTGAAAATGGTAGAAATTTTCATAGGCTTTAATTGAAGATTTGAGGGTCGAGTTGGTGTCGGATTTTGGTGAAATTTATATGGTTGGACTCGTGGTTGGAGGAGCGTTCATATTCTGTAACTTTTGTCCAGTTCCGAGAAGTGGGCCCTACTGGCGATTTTTGAGTTAATTTTGGATTTTATTGGAAAACTTAGTATTTCCTTATGAAATTAATTACAATAATTTGTATTGACTGAATCGAATTAATTGTGGCTAGATACGAGGCTTTCGGAGACCAATTCTCTTGGCAAGGGCATAGCGGAATAAATAATTATACGGGTTGAGGTAAGTAACAGTTTTAAATCTAGTCCTGAGGGTATGAAACCCTGGATTTTGGTATCATGTGATTATACGAACATCCATTTACTCACGAGTCCAGCCATATAAGAATTACTCAAATCCGACAACAAATCCCCCTTCAAAACTAAAAATCTTTATTGAAGAAGTTCTTCCAATTTTTCCCCATTTCAACCCCAAAAATCCGAAATTAAATGGAAAAAACAACTATAGATTAATGGAATACAACCAAAAATGATTTAGGAATCATTACCCCAAAGCTTCCTCTGAAAATCCCTTGAAAAATCGCCAAATTCCGAGCTCTCAAGTCCAAAAACGAAGAATGAAATCAAACCCTCGAATTTCTCTTTTTTGCCCAGGCGTGACCGCAGGTGCGCACGTCCAAACCGCACCTGCGCTTCCTCTCGCTTCTGCGGAGCCACTGATGCGCACAAATTCTCCGCACCTGCGGAGACTGTCAAGTCCAGCTCTTCTCGCACTTGTGCCTCAATCTTCGCATCTGCGAGCATCGCAGATGCGGAACTTTTCCTCCGACCTGCGACTACTAGCACTCCTCTATATTTCCTTTTCTGCGCTTGCCTCTCTGCACATGTGCTCCCGCACCTGCGGTCTCTTCACCGCAGGTGCGAAAATACCAGAAGCCTGAAGACTTAGCAGCAACACAAATCAAACTCATCCGAGCCCTCAACTTTTAATCCGTTAAGCACCCGAAACTCACCCGAGGCCGCCGGGACCTCAACCAAACATACCAACCAAATCCTAAAATACCATACGAACTTAGTCGAGCCCTCAAATCACATCAACTAACGTTGAAACTATGAATCGCACCACGAGTCGAACTTATAAATTTTAAATCTTTCAACTTCTAAAACCCGTGCCGAAACCTATCAAATCAAAACCCGTTCCAACTCTCGGAATCGCATTCCGACCCCGATATCAAAAGGTCCACTTTCGGTCCAAATTTTTAAAAATTCGACTTTTGCCATTTCAAGCCTAAATCAGCTACAGACCTCGGATTTACAGTCTGGACACGCTCATAAGTCCAAAATCACCCAACGGAGCTAATGGAACTGAAGGAACTCTATTCTGGAGTCGTCTTCACATAGTTCCGACTACAGTCAAAAATCCTGAGACTTAAGCTTCCGTTTTAGGGACTAAGTGTCCCAAATCACTGTGAAATATCCGTTAACCGAATTCAACCACGCACGTAAGTCAATACACATAATATGAAGCTGCTCATGGCCTTATGCTGTCGGACGGGACTTAAATTCTCAAAACGATCGGCCGGGTCGTTACATCATTCCCCTCTTAAACAAATGTTCGCCTCAAAGTCTTCAAATCACTGAAAGTACATATCCAACATACACCCGCGGGGAACCCTAAGTCACCCTAACCCATATAAGCCTGACGACACCATTCCAACTGTAATTGATCCTTTCTATCAACATCGATAATCCTTAGAGTCAACATTCTCACCTTCCATTTATCTTCAAAAGACCCGATTCTAAATCCATAGCCGGTATCAGTCTCAACCAGCTATAACAACTCATGCCTACATCCACAAGGTACGTCCACACAACAAGACATACTACATATAGGCCCATAATAACATTTCTGATCACATTAGCTACCCAAAATCAAAACCAGCACCGACAATTAGACCCATAACCGTTAGCAAATCGTTTCAAACCTCCACAATGCTGGCAACGATGCAAGAAACACGAAGACCTCACAACTATACGCCCAAATCAACAAGTCACAACTGACACCACCGGCACACACCCCGCAAGCCAAAACTCAAGAAGCAAATAACGAAATTGACTAAATATGTAAAGAGAAGCACATAAGATATATATCAAACAAGCCCGACAGGCACAACTCTCTAACAATACCCTACTACGAATCAATTAAAAAGGAAAGATCAAAGTACATGAACAAATTATAAGGATCTTATCCTGGTATCACCCTCCACCGCGGCACGCAGCCCGGCTCAAACATATCAAATCACATGGAGAGTCTTGCCCTCAACTTTGAATCACTAGTCGAATACACATCATACCAATGGAAATCTTTCACTAACTCAATTCTACCAATAAAATCTCAACACTTGCTAAATTCTCACCCCGGTAGAGTATCAAATCACAAATTATAACCAAATTTACTCAGGAATCACATCAAACCTACCATAATGGACAACGTGAACTCACTTATAGTCTCGTAACTTTCAATAATGAATAACAACAAATGATAGACACGGCTATCACTCATAGAAACTCTCAATGGGGTAAACATCTAAACATAATACTAAGTCATGAACTCACCCATAGGTGGGACAACAAGTAGGGGAACTTGCCCCGATAAGCAGGACCGAATCAAAATACGAATGGTGCCCCTCTGTAACAATATCAAAAGCATACATGTATGACATCATCTGGCACAGTGGCCTCAAGCCTACTATATGAAACACATCAATGGGTTGGGCCTTCCCCTCTTGGGCGCCCTCTACGTGCCTAAATACTCCGCTGTGACACACCTGTCCGGAATCTAGGACAATTCTCACCCTGTGGCTAGTATCTCCACACTTGAAGCAAACTATCTGCTGACGTGGTTATGGAACTATACGATACGGGTACTCTGAGACCCATGAGCACCTGAAACATTGTGCAAAGCCTGAAGTGCAAATTGAAATTGCTGACCCATAAAACCTCTACCATGTTGTACCCTGCCTCCAAAATAAGGACTAGTAGATCTCTCCGCTCTACGAGGCCTCTTCACCTCCCTGTCCTCTCTCTCCTGATCTCGCTTGTACTCTCTCTCATGGCCCGCCTATCCTCTTCCTCCTGATCCCACATGCCCTCTACAAGGCGAGCGATCCCTACCACCTGCTGAAATGAAACATCCGACTCTAACTCCCGAGCCATGCTAAACCGAATATCATGCCTCAGTCCCTCAATGAATCTGCGAATATGCTCTCTAACTGTGGTGACCAAAGCAGGCGCATGCCTGGCCAAATCACTGAATCTCACGGCATACTCTAACACTGACATAGTGCCTTGGCGCAGCTGCTGAAACTCTGTGCGCCATGCATCTCGAAGGGACTGAGGTACAAACTCTCTCAGGAACATCTCTGAACACTGAACCCACGTAAGTGAAGCTAACTCGGCTGGGCTACCCAACTCATATGCTCGCCACCACTGGTAAGCCGCTCCCCAGAGCTGGAACATAGTAAAAGCAACCCCGCTCATCTCCACAATACCCATAGTACGGAGAATGCGGTGACACTCTTCCAGAAAACCCTGTGCACTTTCTAAAGCCAAACCACTGAATGTAGGAGGGTCATATTTCTTGAACCTTGCAAGTTTAAGCTGCTCTTCCTCAGATGTTGCTGCCCTGACCACGGGCTGAACTGGAACCACAGGTTGTGTCACCATGACACCTGGAACCAGACCATCCTGAACTCGCTGCTTTGCGGTATGGGCTGCGGGAGTCTGGGTTCCTCCCCCGGTCTGTGAAGTAGCTGGTGCAATCAGAATAAACCCCGCCTGAACCAATGTACCAAACATACTCAGGAACTGTGCTAAGGTCTCCTGAAGTCCGGGGGTAATAACAGGCGCCTCCGGTACCTACTCCCTAATTGGAACTACTGGCGACTCCTCAACAAATGCTCTGGTAGGTGCTCTGGCTACGACACTTACTCCTCGTTGGCCTCTGCCTCTAGCGATACTTGCTCCAGGAGCAGCATCGTCTGTAACTGTAGCTCATGTCCTCACCATCTATGAGAGAATGGAATGATAAAAGTTCAAACTCCGATATCAATAAGCTCGCACGATAGGAATGAAAGAAGTGAGATTGTCCTAATAGTTCTGTAGCCTCTAGAAGATAAGTACAGACGTCTCCGTACCAATCCGCAAGACTCTACTAAACTCGCTTATGACTCGTAGAACCTATGAACCTAGAGCTCTGATACCAACTTGTCACGACCCAATTTCCCCTCCATTTGGGTATCGTGATGGCACCTAGTCTTAAAGACTAGGTAAGCCTAACCATAATTAAAATAACAACATTATTTAAATAGAATCTCTTAAAATTTAACCGGTAGTACAAGTCACAAGCTCTACAGAGTATTTTCTAGAAAACTTCTAAATACAACTGTCCAGAAATAAGAATAAACAGTGTAAAACGAAAAGGTGAAGGTGACTCTGAAGCCTGCGAATACAGCAGCAGGTTTTACCTTCAGTCTCCAAAGCAACAGTCCACACAGCTAGCTAACGAACAAGTACCTGGTTCTGCACAAAGATGTGCAGAAGAGTAGCATGAGCACACCACAGCGGTGCCTAGTAAGTATCAAGACTAACCTTGGTGGAGTAGTGGCGAGGAACAGTCAAGACACCCACTGGTCTAATAAACTGGACAGATATAAGTACATGAACAACAAAAGTATGATGTCACATAAAGACTATGCAATATGGCTCACAGTACAGTGATGGCAATAAGGAAGGAAATAACAAGTATCAGCGAACTATCATGAAAATGACACAGAAAGGTGAATGAAACACAACCTAAATCTGAAATCACAAATACAGCAAGGACAAGTAATAACTCAGCAACTACGACCGCTTTTACATCAGGTTTTAGTCAACAACTCCACGAGGTACCGAACCTCGGACAAATCACAACTCACGGGTCTCAATACCT
>AWOL01S0004076.1:8307-29311 GCA_000715115.1 Nicotiana otophora | reverse complement strand
ACATGTTTTTTCCATAACAGCTCTCAAGCTGCAATACCAGGCCATTTCATGGGCAACTGCAATACTAGGAACAAAGTGAGTTACTCACTGAGGCATGATCTAAGTTGACATGAAAGTCAAATCTCAAATTTTCCGGAAACGTTTATACGGACAAGTGACCCCTTTAAATTGACATTTACACATATGATACGTGCTGAGATATGCTCTCATGTTACTAGACAGTGAAAAGGATTCATGATAATATTCACAAAGGAGTGAAGTGATTGTTCAAACCATAGGATCCACATACACCAGAGAGAAAAAGAGTGGCTCAAGAAGGATCTCAACACTAGGCTTCTATACATTGGATTTGATACCACATAGGTAAACGTTATGATGGTGCATGCATAAGCATAAGTGAGCAGATACTATCCATTTTAATCAAAAGGTTCTTGTATGAAATTCATCAGGTATAGTCCTTTGTTGAGAATTTAAGGAAGCAATGGGAAGTATTAACCTAGGTTTATAACTCATTCCAAGGAAATTATTATAGAACCCAATTCCTCACGAGGTAGTAAATAAGAGAATTTGTGATAGAGTGGCTTCATGAATAATGCGTCTCATTTAAAAAGTAAGTACATGTAATGTTTTATGATTCTGCATCTTGTTAAGACCGTGTTTATGAAGGCTCTTCGATATGGATGTACATATACAACAAGAAAAAATTATGCGTGTTCATAATGATGTACTAAGGAGTGACTTACTTGAATACTTTAGATTGATGGGGCAGTGCCTTAACGGTAGCCCCTCGACTCCACATCTGTAACATACATTGGTACCATGGTGACATACCCCTGAATGACATCTCCTATACTTCACGCAACATGGATGAGGTCCACTAAACTGACTCGCCCCACTGACATGATATTTACTTTTTTGCATACGTCATAAACATTCCCCCTATCCTTCCTCCAGCACCACATGATGGGATTAACAATCTCTACAACAGCTCATTGTATGGACTTCTGGAATTGCTCGAATCTACCACCCCTAACACGCTTCTAAGCATACTCACAACATGACGCAAAATGTTCTCGCCCACATATCGGGCAGACCGGGATGGGTGTATCCAACATAAGAGCATTTGTTCTTCTTGTTCCACCGCTTTCCACAACCATAACATATTTCAAGAATCATCCAACATAACCCCGAGTGGCTCTTCTTTCTTATCAAATATTGCGGTTTATTAATGCCAATAATCCTCTTTCATATATTAGGTGGTCTCACCACATAATCTAGTGGCGCAATGACATTAATAGGAACAAGGATGCTTCCCCTAGTAACTGGTTCTTTCATTTCCTCTTAGCTGCCTCGAACCCGAGTGTTACTCATATTGAAACTGAGACACGACGAGGAATTTAGCTTTCTATTTTGATCTTTACCGCATGATCTAGAATACCAAAGAAGGGTGAAATTCCTAAATTCCCAAGTATCCTCCACATTATAGATGTGGTCGACAACACACCGATAAGAAGGACTCTACTAGACATGGCTCCGAGACATCTTAGGATACTTTAAAAACTTAGGCTCTGATACCAAGTTTGTCGCACCCGAAACTCGGGGAGCGGGACCGGCGCTCAACTAAGTGAACCCAGCCGAGCAAGCCTGTTAGATTTCATTATAACCAAACTCATCCATTAAATGAAAAACATGTTTTCCAAATACAAACATATCTAGTTCAATTCCCCAAATCAAACACCATCCACAACCTGTCTATGGAGCCTTGAAGTACAATAGAAGAGTAATATGTAAGTTCCGGCAACAAGGCCGCGACTATATCTTAAAGGAAAATGTACAACTCAAATGACATCAGGCACGGAATAGAGTGGGGCTCACCAAAACCTGCTGAATAAAGAGTGACTGCTAACGAGGACCAAAGCTGCCCGTTGATGAACCACCTGCATGTATTGAAGATGTAGCGCCCCCGGCAAAAGGGACATTAGTAGATATGGAATTGTACTAGTATGTAAAGCTAACTGTCCTCTTTCAAAATAGAATGCCAATATAAAAGGGAAAACCATGGAAACAACAATCAACAATCAATGATATCCAATTTCCAAGTTAAAACATATTAATTTCCAAAATACGAAGATAATATTATTTTTGCTTGGGAGATCTTTAGCACCGGTATACCACCGTTCACAGTATCACCGTTCATAATACCAATGTTCACAATACCAATATTTACAATACCAATACCACCGTACTTTTAGCACGGAGTCCAATCACGACCCGGTTGGCTAGGTCATCTCATTAGAGACATCAACTACAATCACAATTACAATTACAATTTCGAGCACAATCACCACCATCTGTGAAATCACAATTTAATATTCCACAACTTCATTTCTATCCTATCATTGATTGCCATCATAAATATCAACATATGTAATATTCCAGAAATCACAAGTTTAAGTTCATTAAAAATGAAGAATTTAAGCACAATAGATTTATATCCAAGAAATGGAATAAAATGATTGACAATCGAAGCGAGACTTAAAATAATAAACAAGTTGTGATCAATCTGATTTGAATTGATAGGTTTCGACATCAAATGTAGAAGTTGGAATTTGTTAATTTTCATTAGGCTTGAATTAGAGTATGATTTGTGTTATTAGCACTGTTTGATGTGATTTAAGGCTTCGACTAAGTTCGTATGATATTTTAGGACTTGTTGGTGTATTTAGTTGAGATCCCGGGGGCCTCGCGAGAGTTTCGGATGGCTAACAGATCGAATTTTGAACTTTGAGTTTTGCTAATATTTTTCTGGTGCACTGTTTGGTTTCCTTTTACGTGATTACGTGAGAAGGTCCGCGATCGCATAGGCTAAATTGGAGAGTTG
Organism: Nicotiana otophora; assembly: GCA_000715115.1. Taxonomy (NCBI): domain Eukaryota; kingdom Viridiplantae; phylum Streptophyta; class Magnoliopsida; order Solanales; family Solanaceae; genus Nicotiana; species Nicotiana otophora. The sequence continues at coordinate 26,430 of AWOL01S0004076.1, read as the reverse complement.
TAATTTTTGTGCTATGCAATCGCGTAGATATGTCAGCGATCGCGAAGCTGTTGGCCAGCAATACTATGCGAACATGTGGATTAAGCCACGTTTCCATAGTGTGAAGGAGGGAACTAGAAAATTGACGTGTTGTGTTATGCGATCGCGTGTGGCTGTCCGCGATCGCATAGAGTAGAGGAAGTTGTGCTTCGCGATCGCGTGAAGGGGTCCGCTATCGCTTAAGGAAAAATTTTGGTAGGAGAAAATTGTTCTTCGCGATCGCGTGAGTTGGTCCGCGATCGTGTAAAGGAACTGACTGGGCAACAGAACTTATGTTCTAAAAATGAGACTCTATTTTTGACGATATGGAGCTTAGGGAGAGGTGATATTCGGGAGCATTTCAAGGGACGTTTCGGGGTAAGTGTTCTTTACTCAATTGTGGTCAAATTACCCGAATCTATAGTTATTTTAGCATTTAATTGGTGTTTTAAGTTGGAAAACACTTGTGAAAACTCTTAAGGTTAAATTGAAGATTTAAGGGTCGAGTTGATGTCAAAATTTGGTATACTGTGTATGGTTTGACTCGTGGTTGGATGGACGTTCATATTTTGTGACTTTTGTCTGTTCCAAGAGCAAGGTGGGGAGTTCTTGGAGAAAAGGATGTCAAGGGTCTATTGGAAACAGCCTTTCTACCTCATGGTAGTGGTAAGGTCTATGTACACACTACCCTCCCCGACCCCACTAGTGGGATTATACTGGGTTGTTGTTGTTGTTGTTGTCTGTTCCAAGACGTGGGCCCCACTGGCAACTTTTTAGTAGAATTTCAGATTTTGTTGGAAAATTTATATTTTCATAGGGAATTCATTCCTATAATTTGTGTTGACTATATCGAGGCATTCCAAGGCCGATTCACGAGGTAAGGTGATATTGGAAGAAAGAATTACATGGTTTGGGGTAACTAACTCTAAACTTGATTCTAAGGGTATAAATTCCCGAAATTACGTGTTATGTGACTGGTTTTGAGGTTACGCACATGCTAGGTGAGGGGCATATGGGCGTGCACCATCGAATTCGTGACTTAATTGCTTAAGTAAAATTTTATAATAAATATTTATGCCATTATTCACATATCCTCCATGTGTTAGAGGAAGTGAGTTGAGACTCATATTAAAGCTAATGTTTAAACTATGTGCCGATATTTTTGGGACCCGCAGAGGTCGTGTTGTTGTTGAATTAATTGTTTAAAAATATAATTTATACTCAGTCACATCTATTATTTGCGTATCATATCTCAGTCTCCGTTGCCATTCATTGATACATCATATCATCTTCACGGGCTGATTGTTATGACATTGTGAGCCCGAGATACTGGAGAGGTTAATGACTGAGTGAGGCCGAGGGCCTGATTATGAGTTATATTTATAGGATCGGGCAGCACACCGCAACATGCTTTATTGATTTATGCCTGGACCTGGCATATTATAGCGCTTGGGATGAAGAAGCCCCTCCAGAGTCTACACCCCACATAGTGAGTGCAATGGATATTATACTTAGGATGGAGTTCCCTGGGCATGGAGTTGCCATATATATTCACATTTGGGATGGTTTAACCAGGGCGTGGAGTTGCCTTATATATTTATATTTGGGATAGACTTCCCAAGGCTTGGAGTTGCCTTATTTATTTACATTTGGGAAGTAGTTCCCAGGGCATGGAGTTTCCTTCTTTCATTTATATCTTGGCTAGATTGGCCATATACGGTACTAAGTGACTGACCGTAAGTTGCTATTTATATTGAGGGATGGATCTTCCCTGGGTTGGACATGCATGTATAGTACTGAGTGATTCAGTACTCTGAGAGTGTGAGTACGTGATGCTTCCATGGTAGTATACCATATACAACATATACATTGGCATGTATATATAGATATGTCATATTCCTCGTATCAAATAGAGTTGATTTATTTTACTAGTATTAAGTTATCTGTTGAACTTGAAACCACGCCTATATTTCCGTACTATTATTTCATATTGGACTGTACTTGTTAAACTCGTCGCTACTTTCAGCCGAAAGGTTAGTCTTGTTACTTATGGAGTACATGGGGTCGGTTGTACTCATACTACACTCTGCACTTCGTGTGCAGATCCAGGTACTTTCGGATACGATGGCTGCTAGGTTTTGGAGATTATCTATTGGAGATTATCGAGGTAGCTGCTTGGTGTCCGCAGACCTTGACTCTTTTTTTAAGTTATATGTATTGTTCTATATATCCAGATAATGGTTTACCAGTCAGACAATGTCATCATTTAGATGGTTATGTACTTAGTGACTCCGCATTTTGGGAGTGTATTTGTATCAGTATTTGTGGGATTTTCTATTAAATCAAAATATTATATTTTCAATCGTAAAAGAATTCGTGATCTATTGAGGTTGTCGGCTTGCCTAGTAATGAGATAGGTGCCATCACGACAGGTGAGATTTTGGGTCGTGACAAGTTGGTATTAGAGTCTAGGTTACATAGGTCTCACGAGTCATAAGCAGGTTTAGTAGAGTCTTGCGGATCGGTTAACAGTACTTATCTTGGAGAGGCTGTAGAACCTTTAGGAAATATTTCACTTTCTTGTATTCTGGTCGTGAGACTTATTGATTCCGGGAAATAAATCTCTATTATTCTATTCTCTCATAGATGGTGAGGACATGTACTACCGGATCGGGTTAACAACCACTAGTACCACCAGTTTGGGCCACGAGAGGTCGGGGCCATGATAGAGGTCAGGGCCATGGTAGAGGCCGAGGTGCAGAAAGCACAACAGTTAGAGCAGCACTTGTAGATCCACCAGTTTCTCCAGCTCAGGAGTGGATTACGGATATAGATGAGCCGTTGGGACCAACTCATGCACCATCTATGCCTATTGTGATTCCGGGCATTCAAGAGGCGTTGGCTTAGATATTGAAGGTTTTCACTAGCATTGCTTAGGTGGTTTCGACTAAGGTCACACTTGCCACTTCTCAGGCCAGGGGAGGTACTCATACCCACATCGCTCATACACCAGACAGGTAGTGTAGGGACTCCAGATACTAGGGGTACTACCAGTCTAGCTGGTTGCAGCTGCTTAGGCCCATGTGAGTTTTATTATGAACAACGAGGAGTAGAAAAGATTGGAGAGATTTGGGAAACTCCATCCTCTGTCATTTAGTGGAACTGAGTTAGAGGATGCTCAAGATTTATTGGACAAGTTCCAGTAGATTCTTCGTACACCGGGTATTCTGAAGACTACCGGGGTCTTCATATGGTGGGAGGCTTTTGAGAAGAGCAGAACAATTGGTGCAGCACTGCTTTCATGGCATGAGTTCTCAATTCTCATTTTGGAGAAGTTTGTGCCACAGACCTGTAGAGAGGAACTACGCAGGCAGTTCGAACAACTCCGTCAGGAGGATATGTCAGTTACCCAATATGAGATGAGGTTTTCATACTTGGCTCGTCATACAATGTGGTTGGTTCCCACTTAGAGGAAAAAGATTAGAAGGTTCATTAATGGCCTCAACCAGCAGTTTCATTTTGCTATGACTCTAGGGAATGTAGCAGGTGCTAAGTTCGACAAGGTGGATGACAGTGATCGACAACTAGAAATGGTCCGTACTCAAGACCGTGAGGAGAGGGAGGCCAAGGGGTCTCGTGGTCTAGGTAATTCCAACGGTGTTCTTTTTGGGGGACAATTCTATCACAGAAGGGGTCGACCTTTTAGGCCCTATCAGATGGCTCATTCGGCTCATCGTGGTGCATCAGCTAGCCATGGTTCATATAGTACTCGACCGAATCAGTCGTCTCTTAGTACAATTCCTGCCCAGAGTTCATATGGTGCACCATCAGTGCAGGGTTCATCTATACCATATTCTTCTGGTAGTTACTTTTGTTCTCGAGGTCCACCTCAGTACGTGACGCCAACAGAGAAGGGTTGTTTTGAGTTTGTAGATTCGGGTCATATGAAGAGACATTGTCGCCGCCTTTCGTGAGGTCCAGTTGAGCAAAGGAGTTAGGCTGCGGCTTCTGCACCAGTTATTCCACCATCCACCCAGCCAGCATGGGGTGGGGCACATACAACTAGAGGTCCCCCTAGAGGAGGAGGCAGATCAGGTAGTTGCCTCATACATGGTAATCACATGTATTTTGTCAGTATGCCACCAGGATGCTTCTCTATTATTTGGCACTAGTTCCACATATTAGTATGTCTCGTCATATTTTTCTCATTGTTTGGAATTGTCCCGTGAGTCCATAGTCTCACCTGTTCATGTATCTACACCGGTGGGCGATACTAATGTTGTGGACCATGTGTGGTAACCATTAGGGGATTAGAGACCAGAGTTGATCTTTTATTGCTATGTATGGTCTATTTTGATATGATCTTGCGTATGGATTGGTTGTCTCCATGTGATGCTATTCTAGATTGTCACGCTAAGACTGTGACGTTGGCAATGCAAGGGTTTTGAAGGATCGAGTGGAGAGGTTCTCCAGATTTTGTCCCCAGCAGGGTAATTTCTTATTTAACAACAAATAGTTAGGAAGGGGTGTTTATCATATTTGGCCTTTGTGAGAGATGTTGATGAAGACACTCTTACTATTCATTCTATTCCGGTAGTGCGTGATTTTCTGGATGTGTTTCCTGCAGATCTTTCGGGTATGCCACCCGACAGGGATATTGATTTCGGTATTGACTTGGTTCCTGGCACTCAGCCCATTTTTATTCCTATATATCGTATGACACTAGCAGAGTTGAAAGAATTGAAAGAGGAGCTTCAGGAACTTCTTGATAAGGGGTTTATTAGACACAGTGTGTCTCCTTGGGGTGCACCGGTTCTGTTTGAAAAAGAATGATGGTACTATGCGGATGTGCATTGACTACAGGCAGTTGTATAAAGTTACAATAAAAAACAGGTATCCTTTGACGCGCATTGATGGTTTATTTGACTATCTCCAAGGAGGTAGAGTATTTTCCAAAATTGATTTGAGGTATGCGTATTACCAGTTGAAATTCGGGATTCGGATATACTTATGACGGCATTCAGGACCAGTTATGGATAATATAATCTTCTCGTGATGTCTTTTCGGCTGACCAACGCCCCAGCAGCATTTATGCAGCTAATGAACAGTGTACTCCATCTGTATCTTGATTCGTTTGTCATAGTATTTATTGATGATATCCTGGTGTACTCATGTAGACATGAAGAGCATGCACAACATTTGAGAATTGTACTATAGAGTCTGAGAGGAGAAACTTTATGCCACATTCACCATGTGTGAGTTCTGGCTTAGTTCAGTAGCATTCATACGACACATGGTGTCTAGAGAAGGGATTTGTTTAGATCCAAGGAAGATAGATGCAGTTCAGAGTTGGCCCAGGCCATCTTCAGGTATTGAGATTCAAAGTTTTCTTGGGTTGACCGGATATTATCGTCGCTTTGTGGAAGGTTTCTCATCCATTGTCGCGCCTATGACTAAATTGACCAAGAGAGGTGCTCCATTCAGGTGGTCAGATGAGTGTAAAGAGAGCTTTCAGAAGCTCAAGACTGCCCTGACCACATCTCCAATTCTAGTTTTGCCTTCAGTGTCGGGTTCTTATACTGTGTATTTTGATACCTCTCGGAATGGTATTGGGTGTGTCTTAGTGCAGGAAGGTAGAGTAATTGCTTATGCTTCGCTCCAGTCAAAGCCACATGATAAGAACTACCATGTTCATGATTTAGAGTTGGCAGCTATTGTTCATGCATTAAAAATTTAGAGGCACTATCTCTACGGTGTGTCTTGTGAGGTATTTACAGATCACCAGATCCTATAATACTTATTCGAACAAAAGGATTTAAATTTGAGGTAGCACAGATGGTTAGAGCTACTAAAGGACTATGATATTACCATTTTGTATCATCCTGGAAAGGCAAATGCGGTGGCCAATGTCTCGAGTAGAAACGCAGTGAGTATGAGTAGTCTTGCATTTTTATTCCTATTGGTGAGAGACCACTTGCATCAGATGTTCAGGTTTTAGCCAATCAATTCATGAGGTTAGATGTTTCAGAGCCCAGTAAGCTTTTAGCTTGTGTAGTTTCTCGGTGTTCTTTAAATGACCGCATCAGAGAGCGCCAGTGTGATGATCCCTATTTACTTGTCCTGAAGGACACGGTTCAGCACGACGATACCAAATATGTTACTATTGGAGATGATGGGGTGTTAAGGATGCAAGGTCGAAAGTTTATACAACACGTAGATGGGCTGCGTGAGTTGATTCTTGAAAAGCCCCACAGTTTGCGGTATTACATTCACCCGAGTGCCAAAAAGATGTATCATGACTTGAGGAAGCATTATTGGTGGAGAAGGATGAAGAAATATATAGTGGGGTTTGTAACTCGGTGTTTAAATTGTTAGCAGGTGAAGTACGAGCACCAGTGATTGGGCGGATTGCTTTAGAGACTTGAAATTTCGGAGTGGAAGTGGGAGGGGATCACCATGGACTTCGTAGTTGTGCTCCCACGGACTTCACGGATGTTTGATGCTATTTGGATAATTGTGGAAAAATTGACCAAGTCCACGCATTTTATTCCAGTCGGTACTACTTATTATTCGGAATGGTTATCTAAGATTTATATCCGCAAGATTGTTCGCCTTCACGATGTGCCAGTGTCCATCATTTCAGATGGGGGCACGCAGTTTACATCACATTTTTAGAGAGCAATGCAATGAGAGTTAGGCACACAGGTTCAGTTGAATACATCATTTCATCCTCAAATGGACGGACAGTTCGAGCGCACTATTCAAATATTTGAAGGTATGTTAGACGCTTGTGTTATCGATTTTGGGGGTTCTTTGGATCAGTTTCTACCACTAGCAAAGTTTGCTTATAATAATAACTACCAATCGAGCATTCAAATGGCTCCGTATGAGGTTTTATATGGGAGACATTGTCAGTCTCCGGTAGTTTGGATTGAGTCGGGTGAGGCTAGGCTATTGGGTACTGACTTAGTTTAGGATGCTTTGGAAAAATATAAATTCATTAAGGATCGAATACGCATGGCGCAATCTAGACAGAAGAGTTATGCTCATCGGAAGTTCGTGATGTTTCTTACATGGTAGGAGAGAAGGTACTACTCAAAACATCGTCTATGAATGGTGTTATGTGATTCCGGAAGAAAGGCAAGCAGAGTCCTTCGTATATTGGGCCTTTTTTGGTACTTGAGAGGATTGGAGATGTGGCTTATAAACTTGCATTTCTCGCCACGCCGCTCGTACACCAGGCAGGTAGTGTAGGGACTCCAGATACCAGGGGTAGTACTAGTCTAGTCGGTTGCAGCTGCTCAGCACCGCTTTCATGGCATGATTTCTCAATTCTCATTTTGGAGAAGTTTGTGCTATAGACCTGTAAAGAGGAACTACGCAGGCAGTTCGAACAACTCCGTCACGAGGACATGTCAGTTACCCAATATGAGATGAGGTTTTCAGACTTGGCTCTTCATGCAGTCTGGTTGGTTCCCACTTAGAGAAAAAAGATTAGGAGGTTCATTAATGGCCTCAACCAGCAGTTGCTACGACTCTAGGGAATGTAGCAGGTGCTAAGTTCGACAAGGTAGATGATAGTGATCGATAACTAGAAATGGTCCGTACTCAAGACCGCGAGGAGAGGGAGGCCAAGAGGTCTCGTGGTGCGGGTAATTCCAACGGTGTTCTATTTGGGGGACAATTCTATCACAGAAGGGGTCGACCTTTTAGGCCCTATCAGATGGCGCATTCGGCTCATCGTGGTGCATCAGCTAGCCATGGTTCATATAGTACTTGACCGAATCAGTCGTCTCTTAGTACAATGCATGCTCAGAGTTCATATCATGCACCATCAGTGCAGGGTTCATCTATACCAGATTCTTCTGGTAGTTACTTTTGTTCTCGAGGTCCACCTCAGTACGTGATGCCAACAGATAAGGGTTGTTTTGAGTTTGTAGATTCGGGTCATATGAAGAGACATTGTTGCCGCCTTTTGTGAGGTCCAGTTGAGCAAAGGAGTTAGGCTGAGGCTTACGCACTAGTTATTCCACCATCCGACCAGCCAGCATGGGTGGGGCACATACAACTAGAAGTCTCCCTAGAGGAGGAGGTAGATCAGGTTGTGGTCATGCTAGATTCTATGTTGTTCCTGCAAGACCACATGTAGTTGCCTCATACATGGTAATCACATGTATTTTCACAGTATGCCACCAGGATGTTTCTCTATTATTTGGCGCTAGTTCCACATATTCGCATGTCTTGTCATATTTTTCTCATTGTTTGGAATTGCCCCGTGAGTCCTTAGTCTCACCTGTTCATGTATCTACACCGGTGGGCGATACTAATGTTGTGGACCGTGCGTATCAGCCATGTGTGGTAACCATTAGGGGATTGGAGACCAGAGTTGATCTTTTATTGCTAAGTATGGTGGATTTTGATATGACCTTGGGTATGGATTGGTTGTCTCCATGTGATGCTATTCTAGATTGTCACGCTAAGACTGTGACATTGGCAATGCAAGGGTTGCCAAGGATTGAGTGGAGAGGTTCTCCAGATTTTGTCCCCAGCAAGGTTATTTCTTATTTAACAACGAATAGTTAGGAAGGGGTGTTTATCATATTTGGCCTTTGTGAGAGATGTTGATGAAGACACTCCTACTATTCATTCTATTCCGGTAGTGCGTGATTTTCTAGATGTGTTTCCTGCAGATTCTTTGGGTATGCCACCCGACAGGGATATTGATTTCGGTATTGACATGGCACCGGGCACTCAGCCCATTGTTATTCCTCCATTTCGGTATTGACATCACATTTGTGGAGAGCAATGCAATGAGAGTTAGGCACACAGGTTCAGTTGAGTACATCATTTCATCCTCAAATGGATGGACAGTTCGAGCGCACTGTTCAGTTATTTGAAGATATGTTAGACACTTGTGTTATTTATTTCAGGGGTTCTTTGGATCAGTTTCTGCCACTAGCAAAGTTTGCTTATAATAATAACTACCAATCGAGCATTCAAATGGCTCCGTATGATGTTTTATATGGGAGAAATTGTCAGTCTCCGGTAGTTTGTCTTGAGTCAGGTGAGGCTAGGCTATTGCGTACTGACTTAGTTTAGGATGCTTTGGAAAAATATAAATTCATTAAAGATCGAATACGCACGGCGCAGTCTAGACAGAAAAGTTATGCCGATCGGAAGTTCGTGATGTTTCTTACATGGTAGGAGAGAAGGTACTACTCAAAACCTCGCCTATGAAGGGTGTTATGTGATTCGGGAAGAAAGGCAAGTAGAGTCCTTGGTATATTGGGCGTTTTTTGGTACTTGATAGGATTAGAGATGTGGCTTATAAACTTGCATTTCTCGCATAGTCTATCGGGTGATCATTTAGCATTTTATGTATCTATGCTCCGTAAATATGTTGGGGATCCGTCTCATGTTTTGGACTTTAGCACAGTTCACCTAGATGTTAATTTGACTTATAATGTGGAGCCGGTGACTATTGTGGATCGGCAGGTTTGAAAGTTAAGATGAAATAACATAGCCTCGGTGAAAGTACAGTGGAGAGGTCAGCCAGTCGGAGAAGCTACTTGGGAAACTGAGCAGGAGATACAGAGTAAATATCCACACTTATTTGACACTCCAAGTATAATTCTATACCCGTTCGAGGATGAACGTTTGTTTAAGACGGGGAATGTAAAGACCCGACCGGTTGTTTTGACTATTGCAGCCCCGTTTCCCTATTTACTGGTTATTGTGTGTTCAATTATAGTTATGTGACTTGTCGGGGAGGCTTTAGAATGAATTGGAACACTTAGTTCCAAGATTTAAAGCTTAAGTTAAAATAATTGACAAAATGAAGAATTATGTGTAAATGGCCCCGGAATGGAATTTTGATGGTTCCAATAGCTCCCAATGGTGAATTCTGACTTAGGAGTGTGTCCGGATATTTATTTAGAGGTTCGTAGTAATGTTTTGCTTGAAATGTCGAAAATAGGAAATTTAAGTTTGGAAGTTTGACCGGGGAGTTGAATTTTTGATATCGGGGTTGAAATCAGATTCTGGAAATTAGAATAAGTCCGTTATGTCATTTATGACTTGTGTGAAAAATTTGGGGTCAATCATATTTGATTTGATAGGTTTCGGCATCGAATGTACAAGTTGGAATTTGTTAGTTTTCATTAGGGTTGAATTGGGGTATGATTCATGTTTTTAGCATTGTTTGATGTTATTTGAGGCTTCGACTATGTCCTTATTATGTTTTAAGACTTATTGGTGTATTTAGTTGAGGTCCAGGGGGCCTCGAGTGAGTATCAGATGGTTAACGGATCGAATTTTGGACTTGGAGTTTCGCTGAAGTTTTTCTGGTGCACTGTCTTGTTTCCTTCTACGTGATCGTGTAAGAAGGTCTGCGGTCGCTCGGGCTAACTTGGACAGATTGAATATTTGTGCTCTGTGATTCATTAGGTAAGTCCGCGATTGTGAAGCTGTTGGCCAGCAGTACTGGGCGAACGCATGGATTAAGTCGCGTTCGCATAGAGTGAAGGAGGCAACTGGACAATTCACGCGTTGTGCTATGCGATCACATATGGTTGTCTACGATCACTTAGGGTGGAGGATGTTGTGCTTCGCGATAGCGTGAAGGGTCCCGCGATCACATAAGATACAATTATGGCAGGGGAAAATTGTTCTTCGTGATGGCGTGAGTTGGTCTGCAACCGCATAGTGGAAATGACTGGGCATCAGAAATTATGTTATATTTGTCTCATTTTCCCTTTTTGACGATTTGGAGCTCGGGGAAAGGCGATTTTCGGGAGATTTTCAATGGAAACATCGGGGTAATTGTTCTTAACTCAATTTTGGTGAAATTACCCAAATCTTTTGTTATCTTTAGCATTTAATTGGGTTTAAAGTTGGAAAAGAATTGTGACAACCCTTAAGGTTAAATTGAATATTTGAGGGTTGAGTTGTTGTTGGAATTTGGTAAACTTTGTATGTTTTGACTCATGGTTGGATGGGCATTCATATTTTGTAACTTTTGTCGGGTACCCAAACGTGGGCCCCACTGGTAATTTTTGAGTGGAATTTCGGATTTTTTGGAAAATTTGTATTTTTATACTGAATTAATTCCTATAATTTGGGTTGACTGTATCGAATTAATTATGACTAGATTCGAGGAGTTTGTTGGCTTGATTCGCGAGGCAAGGGCATATTGGAATAAAGAATTACACGGTTTGAGGTAAGTAACATTTCTAAACATTTATCTGAGGGTATAAAGAATTCGAGGAGTTTGATGGCTTGATATGCTAGTGTCATACGATATGGAGGAATAAAAATGGGCTGAGTGCCCGGCACCAAGTCATTACCAAAATTACGTGTTATGTGACTCGTTTGAGGTGACGCAGATGCTAGGTGATGGCGTGTGGGCGTGTGGGCGTGCATCGTAGAATTTGTGACTTAATGGATTTCGTGAAATCTCATAACCAAATAATCATGTCATTATCCACATATCCTCCACATGGTAGAGTAATTGAGCCGAGACTTATATCGAAGCTCATGTTTAGACTACGTGCTGATATATTTGGCCCCCCTAGAGGTCGTGCTATTGTTGAATTAATTATTTAAAAAATTAATTTATACTCAGTCATATCTATTATTTGAATATCATATCTCAGTCTCTGTTGCCATTCATTGATACATCATATCATTTTGTTGGGCTGATTTTCATGACATTGTGAGCCCGAGAGACTGGAGAGGTTAATGACTGAGTGAGGCTGAGGGCCTGATTGTGAGTTATATTTATGGTATCGGGCTGTACACCGCAGCATGCTCTATTGATTTATGCCCGAACCTGGCATATTATATTGCTTGGGCTGAAGGAGCCCCCCCGTAGTCTGCACCCCACACAGTCAGCGCATTGGATATTATATTTGGGATGGACTTTGCAGGGCATGAAGTTTCCTTATTTATTTACCTTTGGGATGGAGTTCCCATATATATTCACATTTGAGACGGTGTTCCCAGGGCATGAAGTTGCCTTATTTATTTATATTTGGGATGGACTTTGCAGGGCATGAAGTTTCCTTATTTATTTACCTTTGGGATGGAGTTCCCATATATATTCACATTTGAGACTGTGTTCCCAGGGCATGAAGTTGCCTTATTTATTTATATTTGGGATGGACTTCACAGGGCATGAAGTCTCCTTATTTATTTACATTTGGGATAGAGTTCCCAAGGCATGGAGTTGCTTTCTTTCATTTATATCTAGGATATATTGGCCATATACAGTACTGAGTGACTAACTGTCTGTTGCTATTTATATTGAGGGATTGATCTTCACTGGGTTGGACCTGCCCGTACAATACTAAGTGATTGAGTACTCTGAGACTGTGAGTACGTGATGCTTCCATGGTAGTATACCATATACAACATGTACATTGGCATGTAGATATAGAGATGCCATATTCCTCCTATCATACAAAGTTGATTTATTTTACTTGTACTGAGTAATCTGTTGAACTTGAAAATATGCCTACATTTCTGTGTTGTTATTTCATAGGACTGTACCTGTTGAGCTTGTCACTACTTTCATCCCAAAGTTTAGTCTTGTTACTTATGAAATACACGGGGTCAGTTGTTCTCATACTAAACTCTGCACTTCGTGTGCACGTCCAGGTACTTTCGGATATGGCGACTGCTAGGTTTTAGAGAATAACTGTTGGAGATTATCGAGGTAGCTGCTTGGCCTCCACAGACCTTGACTCTCTTTTCATTCAGTTATTTGTATTGTTTTGTGTTTCCAAACAATGTTTTATCAGTAAGACAATGTCATCATTTAGATGCTAATGTACTTAGTGACATCGGGTGTTTGGAGTGTATTTGTGTCCGTATTTTTGGGATTTTCTATTTAATCTAAATGTTATGTTTTCAATCGTAAAAGAATTTGTGATTTATTGAGGTTGTCTGCTTGCCTAGTAATGAGATAGGCTCCATCACGACAGGTGAGATTTTGTGTCCTAACTGTGTCACATGTTGATTGGGTGAGTATTTATGAGCTTTTTATGTTTCCTACATCATTAGTAGTGTTGGAAAGATTTGGATTAAGGTTCTAGTTGATATAACGGTAGTTACCAGTACTGGGCTCGATTATGGACAGCTATTGTGGCCGATGGTGTTTATATAGGATGATGGGTGATGTGTTTCATCATGTAATTATACCTTATTGATTTATGCATGAGTGTTTACGGCGGGTTGCGGTTGATACAGTGTGTTTATGGGAAGATCGGGTTTTTGCTGAAATGCTTGGATGTTGAAATTTGGTTATAAGGCTTATTAGTATGGGTGGAAGGAATAATCTTCAATTGAGGTGGTGTTTTTAGGCTTCTGAAGATTAGGGTGACGTGGGATTACCCGTGAGAATGTGTATGGTGATTTCATTGAGTGATTTGATGACTTCAAAACGGTTCTTGGCATGTTCGAGGACAAATGTTTTTTTAACAGGGGGAGAATGTAACGACCTGGCCGGTTGTTTTAAGTATTGTAGCCTCATTCCCCTATTTATTTTCTCTAATATGTTCATTTGTGTTTGCGTGACTTTCTGGGTTAGTTGGTTTGATTTTGGGTGTGTTTCGTAGTGAATTGTGACACTTAGTCGCAAGGTTGGAAGCTTAAGTTGAAAGAGTTTACCAGTGTTTGACTTTTGCGTAGATGACCCCATAAAAGTGTTTTGATAGTTTCGGTTGCTTCGAATAGTGATTTTGGACTTAGGCATATGTCCAGATGTGAATATGGAGGACCGTAAGTTGTTTTAACATAAATAGGTGAAAGTTGGAAAGTTAAAGGTTAGGAAGGTTTAAAGGTTTGACCAAGGGTTGACTTTACTGATATAGGGCTCAGATTGTTAATTCGGAAATTAGAATAGGTCATTTAGTTCATTTGGGACTCACATGGAAATTTTCATGTCATTATGAGGTATTTAGGTTTCTTTGCCGTTAGTTTTGCATTTATAGATGTTCATTAGTTCATTAGGCTTGAATTGGGGCGCGATTCGTGGTTTTGGTGTGGTTTGATGTGATTTGATGCTTTGAGTAAGTTCGCATTATGTTTTGGGATTGGATGGTGTGATTGGCCAGGCTCCCGGGGGCTTCGGGTGTGTTTCAGATGGGTTTTAGACCATTTCTTCATGTGTTGGAACTTTTGATTTCTATGCTTCTGGTATCCCTTTTCGCGATCTCGAAGAATGTGTTGCAATCGCATAGAGTCTTCGCTGGCAGGTGGCTTTTTGCTCTTCGCGTTCGCGAAGATAATTATGCGTTCGCAAAGCCTTGGGGTGTTTGTTAATCATGAACACGAGTGTAAGTTAATCATGTAAGTTAATCATGTTACTTTTGAGGTTGCAAATATTTAAGATCATGAAATGTAAGTACCAAAAAGGTTTGAAGGATTAGAAGCTAAAATAATCGAAGAAAATAAGTTTCATCGAAACACCGAGTTGGGAATACTATAACCCGTACTTTGGGGGTGATACTAGGATGATTAACATGATAAGGAGGTTATATTATTTGGTATTTTAGTCATATTACAGTCATGTGTTATGTTTTGAAGTCAAATGAGTTAGGAAACAAAAGTCGACAAAAGTTGTCACAAGGTAAGTTGATAAATTTACATAAAAATTAGGTCTAATATTACTGAGATTTACTCTTAATGTAATTGGATTTACAGGGTGATCCAACCACCAAATTAAATATATACAAGTCTGGTTTCCAATGCATTAAACCATTCATCGATACGCCATCAGAGTATACATATATGCAGTTTTTCACAAAACTGCACAAGCAGCTCCGTTTGGGATGCACAAGTGCGGTTGAAGTTTATCTTGATATATAAAGTTGTAGCCTTCGTGTCTAAGGCTCACTTCGACCCAAATCAGACCTAAAAAGTCTCTCTAGACATCCTAAATACATCGTTAAGGTTTTGAATAATTTCCATCATGCGCAATTCAAAGTCAAGATGCGAACACATCAACGCGATACTTACGACATAGGTAAGACTTTGTCATCATCTTTTCTACTTATAACTCGTTTTTTGGAAAGATCTTCGTGGTTAAGTAAGCTTTTCACCTTTTTATTTTACTTATAAAAGCATAAGCAAGTTATGAATAAAAGGGAACAAGGTTTGGCAGCAAGAACACAAGAGGTATGTAGGGTTTTCGTTTTGTTTTCGACATGATTTGGTTTAGCTATGTTCTAGACTTTCTTTGTGATCTTTTAGGGTTTTTCAAGGGAAATATCCGCAGATATTGTATCCTTGTATATTATTGAATCCCACATGTGAATTCTGGAAGGAAATAGATTAGGCTGGAACTTCAAAACACAACAAGAGCAAAAGGGCAAATCCCCATTTGGCCTATGCCATCTAGACTTTTGTTTGTTTCGTTCCTTTGATGTTTTGTGTATACCTAAACCCCATATGATCCTAATAGATTCATTTAAGATTACATAAGCTTAATTATCATGTGTTGATGCTTAGATTATTTCTAAATTATATTTAGACATTCATGTCACAAGTTAGCCAATATGAGTCGACATTACATTCACAATTCCGTTTTGTCGATCGTTTGACACTATTGTGGATAATTGGATCTCCTTTAGTTTGATTTTATCATCTTGGCTGATTATCCATTCCCATGTATATTTCTGTGCTTTCTATTGTTTTTAGGGATCATCAAGTTTTAGGGAAACTCTGCCGAAATATTTGGAAATTCGAAGAGTTAGACAAATATTGAGTTCCTATGTTCTAAATTGGTTATAGAGGGATCCTAAAGAGTTAATTTATCTTAGTATCTCATGTACATACTTAGTTTCTCCCTAAAATGGTGATAGGCTCCTCTGTCCAACTTATGGACAACGAGCGTCAGATTACGTTTGTGATTCTGTTCATGGTTTGCTTCATGATCTCTTGAGTCCATATGATATTACCACATGTCTTATGCCTCATACGTGCTTACATTCATTACAGTGTGCATTGCAAGACAATACATGAGGCTAGTTGGGTTTTATAGTTACCAGATATCATGCCCCAAAACTGGGGAGCGCGACCAACGCTCAACCGAGAAAACCCGGATAAGCAAGCCTATTAGATTTTCTTCTGCCCAGACTCATCCATGAATAAATAGGATACATATTTTCGTTACTCAGACAATAAGATGATCATGTCTACAATACCAATTTCTTGCCATAAATTACTTCATTTTAAGTTCTCAAAACACACACACACCTTCATAATTCAAAGTGGAACAAGTGATTTAATCACAACACAACTTGTTTGTCATTCCCAACACCCATATACAACTTACACTTAGTATACGGAGCCTCTAAAAATAAAACAAGAGTACAATGATAGTGCCGGCAATAAGGCTCTGGCTATACCTCAAAACACGACAACACATAATAAACAAATGATGCACAACCCCGGAATGAGATGGGGCTCACCAAGTAAACTGGGAATAATGAGCACTGCAATCACCGGTCAGTATCCTCCGTTGTGGAACCACCTGCATCTATTAAAGATGCAGCGCCCCAGGAAAAATGGACGTTAGAACATGTTGAATAGTAGTAGTATGCAAACCAAAGACAAATTTAAGAACTCGAAAATACAGTATAAATATGATGAATCAAGGCGATAATAGAATACCATAGATAGTCGTTTAAACCAAAGCAAGATCATCAAGACCTATCATTAACATTTATAGAATTTAAGATGAGATTCTCTGTAACCATTTTCACACTAAGCGGCCCCGCCGCCTCACCCCAATGTGTGCATGTGGAGATGTAAGCACAATAACAAATCTCTACTCAAGAGGTCCTGCACCTCACCCCAATGTATACGGGTGGAGGTGTAAACACAATACCCATTTTCACACAAGCGGCCCCACCGCCTCAACCCAATATAAATGCATTAACGATACCAATACCTACACAAAGCGGTTGTCACGCCCCCTTTTTCTCTCTCGCGAAAGAGGGATTCGACGTGTGACAACTCTTTTGAGTGGGAGGTAAAGTGTTAAAAGAAGAAGAGTTGCCACCTAACGATTTTTAAGGTTTGTTAGGGCACCTATTATACAGATAACTCTGTTTGACTAGTCAGCATCGCCAAAGATCGGGTAAGGGCTCAAATTACCTCAAAGAGAAGTTGTTAGGCACTCTTCGAGGTCCACAACTATGGGTTCCGACCGAACTTAAGACTATGTGGATTATAATTAGGCAAGATTATTAAATAAACAAAGAGAATAAAAGGTCAAAGAGTTTCATTATAACACAATGAAGATTGGTACAAATCTTAAGGACTACAAGAATACAACTATAACGATCTATATTAGATGACTAAGTGTATAAAGAGAAAAGGGGGTCCAAAGATTTTTAGCCTAAAGGATTACCCCGTGCAACATAAATAATGCTTCACAACTCCTTTTAGATAGGAGCTGCTCATATTATCCAGCAGGAATAGACTATCAGCTCATGCTACCTGATTACTATGTTGAAGTTGTTTGCTTAAAGCGTTCTAATCCAATTCCAAGTCACGTACTATGCGTGCACTACCCGTCCCATGCCTATGGTCCAGGAGGCGTTGGACCTTTATTTGGGTGGTTCTAGACCTTACTTAGGCTGCCCAAATTGATAAAAACTAAGAGACATTCAAAACAAATAGGACTTCACTTAAGGACAGTTAAAGGCTCAAGTTAGCCTCCACACTTAGACAATAAATGCACGCAAACATATTTCTACATTAGGCACTAGACAGTTTCAGAATTGAGGAAAATTAAAGTCATTAAGCTCTATAGACATTATTTCTAAACAACTACTCAGTTTAAGGGTATCTGGTACTGTTATGCTGTTTATTGAGATTACAGATTATAAGTTATTAAAACCCATAGACATGCTCTCTAAGTGATTTACGCAATAGGTGGAATGAAAACCATTGGGAATACTCAGAATTACTCGTGTTTGATCCTATTGGCATGCTTTCTAAGCAAGTAGCAGTATTTTATAGCTAGGTTCTAATTGTTGGCAGGTGAAAGCTGATTCTGCAACACTTCATCCTTGTAGGCATGTTTTCTAGGCAAGC
>AWOL01S0004075.1:0-10184 GCA_000715115.1 Nicotiana otophora | reverse complement strand
TATATATATATATATATATATATTATTATTATCTCTTTTACCCTAAAAAACAATCTTATCAGTGATAAGATTTATTACAAAATATTTAGTAGAGGTGAATGCTACCAAGTTACCTCTATCACACAATTGTGACATAACGATTAGGCTATACTTCAAGCCGTCTATCAAGTAGACATGCTCAATGGAATAAGAGTCATCCTTACCTACCTTACCAACCCCAATGATTTCATCTTTCTTTCCATTTCCAAAGGAGACATTTCCTCCTTTGAGGTCCTCAAGTGAAAGGAACTAGTCCGTGCTTCCTGTCATATGCTTTGAGCAACCATTGTCCATGTACCATATTTGGCTGATCCCCTTCACTTGAACCTACAAAAGGAAATCCGGGGTTAGTCTTAGGAACCCAAACTAGTTTGGGTCCCTTTTTATAAGCAAAAGGATGGATTAAATTCTTTTTAGCCCAACTTGGTAACCAATTCTTCCCTTGAACAAAATTTTTGTTCTTTTGACTGGCCCTTTCTTTTGCGTTACATTCACTTTTATAGTGACCAGTCTTACCACAGTGAGTACAAATGTTTTTCTCAGGAAGAGTGAGGTACTTGCTTTTAGGATCCCACATAGGTAGCTGATTCCCAAAGCCAAGTCCTCTTCTATTGCTACTGTGATGTTCATGTAGCCATGACAAAGCATCGGAGGACCTGTTCCATTTACTAGTTCTGTCTAGTTCATGCTTGACCTTGCCTAGATCCTCCTTTAGCACTCTTACCTTCTCATCCTTCCTATACAACTCATATTTCAGTATGCCTACATTTTCTTCTAAAGTGAGTTGTGTGCAATCAACTGTTTTCTTATTGGTTCCTAGTTTCAGTTTTAGATTTTTATATTTTAACTCAAGAGCATTTGTTTCAAATGTATGAACCTGGTTCTTCGGAGCAGTATTTTTACTCACAGTCTCACTAACTCTGAGTTCCAGGTTCATACACTTTGCTTTTAAAATCACACAATTCTTAGACAGTTGTTCTTTTTCTTTATTTATTACCTCAGATTCATCAATGAAATCTAGCAATAATTCAGAGAGTTTTTCTTTAGACTAAAATTTAATCTTGTCTTTTAGATGAATTATACTTACCTCAGATTCCTCATGAGATTCCCCATCTGATTCTCCAATTGCCATAAGTGCTTATTCATCTCCATATTTATCATCTGATTCCTCATCTTAACTTTCTCCCCAAGCAGCAACCATGGCCTTTGTTGATCCTTTGTTCTTCTTGGGATGAACCTGTTCCTTATTCATGTTCCTTCGTTCAGATCTTTCCTTCTTCCATTCAATTTCCCATTGAGGGCAGTTCTTGATATGATGATCAGTCTTCCCACACTTGTAGCATCCCTCATTGGTCGTTTTTCAGGAATCCTTGCTTTGTTATAATTTTCACCTCTTGAAGAACCTTTTCCTCTCATAAAATATTTCTTGAAGTCCTTGGTGATTATAGCCATTTCATCTTCCTCCAGATCAGTACCTTTAGTGATTCTGAGTGCCAGGCTCCTTTACTTCTTGGGTACATCCATATTCATGGTTTTCCTTCTAAGTTCATAAGCAGTGAGATTTCCAATTAGCTAATCCAACCTAAGAGTGTCAATGTTCTTTGATTCCTGAATGGCACTGATTTTGCTCTCCCAAGTAGCTGGCAGAACCCTTGTTAGAATCTTCTCAACTTTGTTTTCTTCAAGAATAACCCTTCTAGGAGACTTAAGTTCATTTGTTAGTATGGTGAACCTTGTATACATCTCTTGGATGGTTTCCCCTTCCTTCATGGTAAAATTCTCATATTGAGAATATAGTAATGTTCCTCTAGACCTCTTCACTTGAGGTGTTCCTTCATGGGCCACTTGCAAAGTATCTCAGATTTCCTTGGCAGTGGTACAACTTTGTATTCTACTGTACTCATCTGGACCGAGTCCACAAACAAGCCATTTTTTGGCTTTAGCATTCTTCTCCCATTTCCTCAAGTCGTCATCAGTGCAATCAGCTCTTGTTTTTGGCACCATTTCTCCTTCGGAATTTATCTTCATGGTAGCCAGCGGACCATATGTGACAATGTCCCATAGCTCATAGTCTTCTCCTATGATGTGATCTCTCATCCTGTTTTTCCATCAAGAGTAATATTGGTCGTTGAAGAGTAGTGGCCTAGCAGTAGATTGCCCTTCCTAGTTTCCAGGTGGTGCACTCATCTTGATCTTCTCCTAAGGTGTTAGCCTCTTCAAGGATAACCTTCTCTGATACCAATTGATGTTTTATACGTCAATACCACACAAGAGGGGGTGATTTGTGTGGTGCCCAATTTTTTGCGTGCACAGATTATAGAAAGACCTGGTTCTTCAATGTTTTCCAACTACTACTGTTGTGAATTAATAAGTGCAGAAAATAAAGAACACAAAGATTTTTATGTGGAAAACACCTGGCTTAGAAGGTGAAAAAATTACGACCTACTTCCCAGTAGGATTTTCCCAAACTCTCCACTAAATCACTGAGCCAAAAACTGCATTTCCAAAACACTTTTGTAAACCTAGGATTAACTCTAATCCCGTTGTGGCAACCAATCTCTAACTGTTGCGACAACTTCAAGTTAACTCTAACTTGAATACTCTGAGTACCTATTACAATTGCCTCTAGATAAAGCTAAAAGGTACAATATGAAAACACCTACTATAATTGAACTAGAATAAAAGACAAACACTTGAAACTGGTTCTTCTATCTGGTTCATGTAGCTTCAGGTTTGTGCACTTGAATCACACACGAACTGCTTGCAAAATGCCTTGCTATTTTGCTCTCAATTCACGTTTAACTTCTGTTTTTTGTGCGTCACCTGTAGAATGAGAACTTCCTGTGATTTATAGAGTTAGTAGAGTAGAAAGCAACTAGAGTTCTAATGCTACTCTTCCTTAGTGGAAGAGTTCTAGTTAATATCAACTTCTATATCAACTTCTAACTCCTTCCTTATCTTGGATAATGTTCTCGTTAAGTAAGGAGTCCTTCTCCTTATCAATTATTCAATCTTTTCGATCAAGAGATATCTACTATTATGCCTGATTTCGTTTATCTCCTGCATGTGCATCTCACGTGCTTTAAATCTGCCCGTGTCTATGCCTACCAGTGATGGACCCAGTTCATCCCTGAGTTCCTTTTTTAATCTTCAAAACTATCCTTTACTTGGGCCAACATTGAACATCTAATGCAAGCGGTCGCTCACCAACTGGAATATACGCAGGGCTGCCCATTCTCGTTGCCTTTCTACTCAAGGCGTCGGCCACCATATTGGCCCTCTCGAGGTAATACAAGATTGTGATATCATAGTCTTTCAATAGCTCCAACCACCTCCTCTGCCTCAAATTGAGATTCTTTTTTTTGAACAAATACTATAGGCTCCGANTTTATCATCTGATTCCTCATCTTAACTTTCTCCCCAAGCAGCAACCATGGCCTTTGTTGATCCTTTGTTCTTCTTGGGATGAACCTGTTCCTTATTCATGTTCCTTCGTTCAGATCTTTCCTTCTTCCATTCAATTTCCCATTGAGGGCAGTTCTTGATATGATGATCAGTCTTCCCACACTTGTAGCATCCCTCATTGGTCGTTTTTCAGGAATCCTTGCTTTGTTATAATTTTCACCTCTTGAAGAACCTTTTCCTCTCATAAAATATTTCTTGAAGTCCTTGGTGATTATAGCCATTTCATCTTCCTCCAGATCAGTACCTTTAGTGATTCTGAGTGCCAGGCTCCTTTACTTCTTGGGTACATCCATATTCATGGTTTTCCTTCTAAGTTCATAAGCAGTGAGATTTCCAATTAGCTAATCCAACCTAAGAGTGTCAATGTTCTTTGATTCCTGAATGGCACTGATTTTGCTCTCCCAAGTAGCTGGCAGAACCCTTGTTAGAATCTTCTCAACTTTGTTTTCTTCAAGAATAACCCTTCTAGGAGACTTAAGTTCATTTGTTAGTATGGTGAACCTTGTATACATCTCTTGGATGGTTTCCCCTTCCTTCATGGTAAAATTCTCATATTGAGAATATAGTAGCGTTCCTCTAGACCTCTTCACTTGAGGTGTTCCTTCATGGGCCACTTGCAAAGTATCTCAGATTTCCTTGGCAGTGGTACAACTTTGTATTCTACTGTACTCATCTGGACCGAGTCCACAAACAAGCCATTTTTTGGCTTTAGCATTCTTCTCCCATTTCCTCAAGTCGTCATCAGTGCAATCAGCTATTGCTTTTGGCACCATTTCTCCTTCGGAATTTATCTTCATGGTAGCCAGTGGACCATATGTGACAATGTCCCATAGCTCATAGTCTTCTACTATGATGTGATCTCTCATCCTGTTTTTCCATCAAGAGTAATATTGGTCGTTGAAGAGTAGTGGCCTAGCAGTAGATTGCCCTTCCTAGTTTCCAGGTGGTGCACTCATCTTGATCTTCTCCTAAGGTGTTAGCCTCTTCAAGGATAACCTTCTCTGATACCAATTGATGTTTTATACGTCAATACCACACAAGAGGGGGTGATTTGTGTGGTGCCCAATTTTTTGCGTGCACAGATTATAGAAAGACCTGGTTCTTCAATGTTTTCCAACTACTACTGTTGTGAATTAATAAGTGCAGAAAATAAAGAACACAAAGATTTTTATGTGGAAAACACCTGGCTTAGAAGGTGAAAAAATTACGACCTACTTCCCAGTAGGATTTTCCCAAACTCTCCACTAAATCACTGAGCCAAAAACTGCATTTCCAAAACACTTTTGTAAACCTAGGATTAACTCTAATCCCGTTGTGGCAACCAATCTCTAACTGTTGCGACAACTTCAAGTTAACTCTAACTTGAATACTCTGAGTACCTATTACAATTGCCTCTAGATAAAGCTAAAAGGTACAATATGAAAACACCTACTATAATTGAACTAGAATAAAAGACAAACACTTGAAACTGGTTCTTCTATCTGGTTCATGTAGCTTCAGGTTTGTGCACTTGAATCACACACGAACTGCTTGCAAAATGCCTTGCTATTTTGCTCTCAATTCACGTTTAACTTCTGTTTTTTGTGCGTCACCTGTAGAATGAGAACTTCCTGTGATTTATAGAGTTAGTAGAGTAGAAAGCAACTAGAGTTCTAATGCTACTCTTCCTTAGTGGAAGAGTTCTAGTTAATATCAACTTCTATATCAACTTCTAACTCCTTCCTTATCTTGGATAATGTTCTCGTTAAGTAAGGAGTCCTTCTCCTTATCAATTATTCAATCTTTTCGATCAAGAGATATCTACTATTATGCCTGATTTCGTTTATCTCCTGCATGTGCATCTCACGTGCTTTAAATCTGCCCGTGTCTATGCCTACCAGTGATGGACCCAGTTCATCCCTGAGTTCCTTTTTTAATCTTCAAAACTATCCTTTACTTGGGCCAACATTGAACATCTAATGCAAGCGGTCGCTCACCAACTGGAATATACGCAGGGCTGCCCATTCTCGTTGCCTTTCTACTCAAGGCGTCGGCCACCATATTGGCCCTCTCGAGGTAATACAAGATTGTGATATCATAGTCTTTCAATAGCTCCAACCACCTCCTCTGCCTCAAATTGAGATTCTTTTTTTTGAACAAATACTATAGGCTCCGATGATCCGTGAATACCTCGCACGACACGCCATAAATATAGTGCCTCCAAATCTTCAACATATGAACGATGGCTGCCAAATCTAAGTAATGAACAATGTAATTCTTATCATGGACCTTCAACTGCCGCGACGCATATGCGATCACCTTGCCATCCTGCATCAATACTGATCCTAGCCCAATACGAGATGCATCACAATATATCGTATAAGATCCTGAACCTATGGGCAACACCAACACCGACGTTGTAGTCAAAGCAGTCTTGAGCTTCTGGAAGCTCGCCTCATACTCATCTGACCATCTGAACGGGGCACCCTTCTGGGTCAATCTCATCAATGTGGCTGCTATAGACGAAAAACTCTTCACAAACCGACAGTGATAACCCACCAAACCCAAGAAACTCTGGATTTTCGTAGCTGAAGTGGGTCTAGGCCAGTTCTGAACTATCTCAATCTTCTTAGAATCCACATGAATGCCCTCTGTCGATACTACATTCCCCAAGAAAGCGACCGAGTCCAAACAAAATGCGCACTTTGAAAACTTGGCATACAACTGCTATCCTTCAGAGTCTGAAGTACAATTCGAAGATATTGCTCGTGCTCCTCTCGACTGCGGGAGTAGATTAAGATATCATCAATAAACATAATTACGAAAGAATCCAGATAGGGCTTGAACACCAGGTTTATCATATCTATAAATGATGTTAGGGCATTTGTCAGCCCAAATGACATCACTAGAAACTCGTAATGCCCATATCGAGTCTGCAAAGTTGTCTTAGGGACATAGGATTCCCTAATCCTCAACTGGTGGTAGCCAGACCTCAAATCAATCTTCAAAAACACCCTGGCACCCTAAAGCTGATCAAATAAGTCATTAATCCTCGGCAATGGATACTTGTTCTTGATGGTGAGTTTGTTCAACTGCCGATAGTCTATGCACATTCTCATCGATCCATCTTTCTTCTTTACGAACAACACAGGCACACCCCAGGGCGAGACACTAGGTCTAATGAAGCCCTTATCAAGCAAATCTTGCAACTTCTCCTTCAATTCTTTCAACTCTGGTGGCGCCATACAATATTGTGAAATAGAAATGGGCTAAGTGTTCGGAGCCAAATCAATATAGAAGTCAATATCTCTGTCGGGTGGCATCCCCGGTAGATCTATAAAAAATACCTCTAGAAACTCACGAACAGCTGCTACTGAATCCATGGAAGGAACCTCCACACAAGAATCGCAGACATAAGCCAAATAAGCTAGACACCCCTTCTCGACCATATGTCGAGCCTTCACATAAGAGATAAACCTGCTAGTAGAATGGCAAGGAGTTCCCCTCCACTCTAATCGAGGCAACCCCAGCAAGGCTAAGGTCGCCGTCTTGGCATCACAATCCAATATAGCATGATAAGGTGACAGCCAATCCATACCCAAGATGACATCAAAATCTACTATATCGAGAAGTAGGAGATCTACGCTAGTCTCAAGACTCCCAATGGTAACCTCACACGGACGATAGACATGATCTACAATAATAGAATCTCGCACAGGTGTGGACACATACACAGGAGCACTCAAAGAATCACGAGGAACAACTAGATATGAAGCAAAGTAGGATGACACGTAGGAATAAGTAGAGCCCAGATCAAATAGAACTAAATCATCCCTATGGCAAACTAAAACAATACCTATGATAACAGCATCAGATGACTCAGCCTCAGGCCTGGCTGGGAAAGCATAACATCGGGACTGGGCCCCACCACTCTGAACCACGTCTCTAGGATGACCTCTAACTGGCTGGCCTCCACCTCTAACTGCCTGACCTCCACCACTAATAACCTGACCTCCACCTCCGGCTGCCTGACCCCTACCTCTAGTTGGCTGACTAGATAGTGAAGCAACCGGTTCCAGAACCATTGCACGAGAACCCTGTTGTTGTGAGCTACCCGGTACTCGAGGAACAAATCTAGCAATGTGCCTCGGGTCACCACAAGTATAACAGGACCTCGACTGTTGTGACTACTGACCCTGAAACTGACCCTGTCACCCTGAGTAACCACCCTAAAAACTCTGGAGCAGAGGTATACTAATAGGAGCTGGTGGTGCATTGTAGGCTAGCTGATTGGGATGAGACATATGAGGGCCGCGACCACCTGAAGCACTGTGAGATGCCTGGAGCGCTGAATGATGCGGTTTGGGAGGATGTCCTCTACCAAAAGTACCCCTGCCTCCAGACGAGGTGCCATTGAATCCACTGGAATGACAAGGCCTCTTATCAAACCCCTGCCCCCTCTCCTGAGCAAGAACCACCTCGATCAGCCTTGCAAATTTAGCAGCCATCTGAAAGGAAATCTCACCCCCGGTCTCCTTGGCCATATGTAGCCTGATAGGGTGAGCGAGTCCATCAATAAACCTCCTCACCCTCACTCTCTCTCTCAGTAGGAAGCAGAAGGAGAGCATGATGGGCTAGATCCACAAAACGAGTCTCGTACTGGGTAACAGTCATACTGCCCTGCTAGAGACGCTCGAATTGCCTGCGGTAATCCTCTCTCAAAGTGATAGGGAGAAACTTCTCTAGAAATAGCTGTAAGAACTGCACCCAAGTAAGTGTAGGCAACCCAGCTAGTCTGGTCAACATGTAATCTCTCTACCACCTCTTGGCGGAACCTGTCATCTGAAATATAGCAAAATCAACCTCATTGATCTCAACTATACCCATATTTCGTAGCACCTCATGGAAGCGATCAAGATAATCCTTAGGGTACGCATAAGGCTTACCACTTAAGTAAACTGGAGAGAGCTTTGTGAACTTGTCCAATCTCAATAAGCTCTCATAAGACATGGCGGCCCTATCACCAGCTTGTACCGTAATAACTAGTTGAACTACCCCAACTGACGGGGCTGCTGGAGATTGATACTTGGGAGCCATTTGCTCTGGAGTGTGAGTAGTGGGAGTCTGTGCTCCTACCCTATCCTAAGAGATAGTTAGTTCCATAGGAAATACACCGGTTGGGGCCACACTCTCCATAAGGCCCACCAAATGACCTAGAGCGTCTTGAAGCACTGGGGTGGCGATGAACCCCTCCAGGATGTCAGCTAGTCCAACAGGTACAGTCTGAGCTGGAACCTCCTCATAAAAATCTACCCGAGGCTCCACTGCTGGTGCTACTGCTCGATCTCTAGGCTGAGCTCTACCTCTTCCTCATCCTCTGGCGCGACCTCAGCCTCATTCTCTGACCCTAGTAGGAGCTGCCACTAGGGGCTCTGGCTGCTATCCACCTGAAGATGTTT
The DNA here is from genome assembly GCA_000715115.1 of Nicotiana otophora. Lineage (NCBI taxonomy): Eukaryota > Viridiplantae > Streptophyta > Magnoliopsida > Solanales > Solanaceae > Nicotiana > Nicotiana otophora. The sequence goes on along the minus strand of AWOL01S0004075.1, from coordinate 1,242 downwards.
CACATTTTCTCGCCATATATAAGAGGAACAGAATATAAGATTTCAATCAGCAATGATAGAATAAAACCGCACGACAGAGAAAATTTGTTCATAAACTTCATAGTCTCTGGAAGATAAGTACAGACGTCTATGTATCGATCCTTCAGACTCTACTAAACTTGCTTATAACTCGTGAGACCTACGTAACCTAGTGCTCTGATACCAACTTGTCACGGCCCGGAATTTCCACCTTCGTGGGCCGTGATGGCGCCTAACATTTCACTTGCTAGGCAAGATAACGTTAGAGGATCTTTAAGTCAATTTTTAATCAATTGAATTAAGTAAAACCAATTAAGCCGAAAATAAACTAAAACATAATACAAATGACAAAAAACGAATAATATCTAAGTACAACCCAGATCTGGAGTCACAAGTTCATGAGCTTCTAGAATCTCTACAAAATAGGGTTTGAAATAAATACAACTGTCTCGAATAAAAAGAATAGTAAATATGGGAAATGGAAAGAGACTTCAAGGTCTGCGGACGCCTGTAGATCTACCTCTAGTCTCCAAATGCCAATCTGAGTTGGTACGTCTCACTGACAACTGGGACCAGTACCAAAATCTGCATAAGAAGTGCAGCATCTAGTATGAGTACAACCGATCCAATGTACCTCGTAAGTGTCGAGCCTAACCTCGACGAGGTAGTGATGAGGCTATGACAGGAAACCCAAAAAATTAAAACTGTATAGATGGAAATATAGGTACAAAATAACAACAGATAAAGAATTAACAAGTACAATTGGGAGGGAACATACGAAAGGGGGTACAAGATACAGTAACTACAGTAGGGAATAATAACAAGAATCGGTCAATATACCTTCAATCAACAAAATGAACAAGCATAATGAATAAAACTGCACGGCATCACCCATCGTGATTTTACTCTCTACCTCACTATAAAACAGTAATAATGGCACATCATCATTCTTTGTGCTTTTACTCTCAATCTCACCATAAAATGATAAATACAGTACGGCATCACCCTTCGTGCTTTTACCCTCAATTTCATCATGAATCAATAGATACAACACGGCATCACCCTTCGTTCTTTAACTCTCAACTACGGCACGATATCATCCTCCGTGCTTTAACACTCTCCCTTACAATGTAACAGTGAACATTTAACAATAGGGAGATGGAATAAGCAATATCAAGTCTTCTGTCAATAATAGTTCCACAATACCAATCTCAACTTCAGAAA
>AWOL01S0004074.1:8154-43329 GCA_000715115.1 Nicotiana otophora | reverse complement strand
CAAGAATTAACTCTCGAAGCCCATCTACATTAGGCACACATATCCGGCCCTACATTCTCAGCATGCCGTCTTCACCAATAGTCACATCCCTAGTATCACCTCTCTGAACCCTATCCTGAAGAACGAGCAAGTGGGGGTCATCATGCTGACGCTCCCTGATACGGTCATAAAGAGAAGACCCGGAGACCACACAAGCCAATACCTGACTAGGCTCCAAAATATCCAATCTGACAAGCTGGCCCACTAAGGCCTGAACATCCAATGCCAAAGGTCTCTCTACTACTGGAAGATATGCTAAACTCCCCAAACTCTCTGCCCGGCGACTCAAAGCGTAGGCCACCACATTGGCCTTCCCCGGATGGTACAGGATAGTGATATCATAATCCTTAAGAAGCTCCAACCATCTCCACTGACACAAATTAAGATCCTTCTGTTTTAACAAATACTGCAGACTCCGGTGATCAGTATAGATCTCACAATGAACCCCATACAAATAATGATGCCAAATCTCCAAGGCGTGAACAATGGCTTCTAACTCAAGATCATATACAGGATAGTTCTTCTCATGGGTCTTCAACTGGTGCGAGGCATAGGCAATCACCCTACCCTCCTGCATCAAAACACAACCAATGCCTACCCTCGAGGCATCACAAAACACGGTGTAAGAACCTGAAGCTGATGGCAGAACTAACACTGGAGTTGTGGTCAAAGCAGTCTTGAGCTTCTTAAAGCTCTCCTTACATTCATCCGACCACCTGAATGGAGCACCCTTTTGGGTCAATTTGGTCAAGGGCGATGCAATAAATGAAAATCCATCCACAAAGCGACGGTAATACCCCGCCAAATCAAGGAAGCTCCTAATCTCCGTGGCTGAGGACGGTCTAGGCCAACTCTGCATCGCCTCTATCTTCTTCGGATCCACTTGAATACCCTCACTGGACACCACGTGTCCCAAGAATGCTGCCGAGCTGAGCCAAAACGCACACTTGGAGAACTCTGCATAAAGCTTCTCCTCCCTCAATCTCTGTAATACAATCCTGAAATACTGAGCATACTCCTCCTAGCTACGAGAGTACACCAGGATGTCATCAATGAATACAACGACGAATGAGTCCAAATAGGGTTGGAATACATTGTTCATCAAATGCATGAACGCTGCTGGGGCATTGGTCAGCCCAAAAGACATCACCAAGAACTCATAATAGCCTTATCGGGTCCTGAAAGCTGTCTTAAGAATATCTGAATCCCGAGTCTTCAGCTGGTGATAACCGGACCTCAAATCAATCTTGGAGAACACCCTTGCTCCCTGAAGCTGGTTGAATAAATCATCAATACGAGGAAAATGATACTTGTGTGACTGTGACCTTGTTCAACTGCCTGTAATCAATACACATTATCATGGAACCATCCTTCTTCTTCACAAATAGAACTGGTGCACCCCAAGGTGACACACTAGGCTGAATAAACCCTTTATCAAGGAGTTCCTGAAGTTGTTCTTTCAATTCCTTCAAATCTGTCGGTGCCATACGATACGGTGGAATAGAAATGGGCTGAGTGCCCAGCACCAAATCAATACCAAAGTTAACATCCCTGTCAGGCGGCATGCCCGGCAGGTCTGCATGAAACACATCCGAAAAATCACGTACCACCGGAACAGAATCAATGACAGGAGTCTCTGCACTAACATCCCTCACAAAAGCCAAATACGATAGGCAACCCTTCTCAACCATGCGTTGAGCCTTCAAATGTAAAATCACCCTACTTGGTACATAATCTACAGAACCGCTCCACTCAACCCTCGGAATTCCCAGCATAGCCAACGTCACCACGTTAGTGTGACAATCTAGAACATCATGACATGGAGATAACCAATCCATACCCAATATCACATCAAAGTCGACCATACTGAGCAGTAAAAGGTCCACTTGGGTCTCCAGACCCCCAATAGTCACCACACATGATCGATATACGCGGTCCACAATAATAGTATCGCCCACCAGAGTAGATAAATGTAAAGGTGAAACTAAAGACTCACGGGGAATATCTAGAAAATGGGAAAATACGAGGAAACATATGAATACGTGGAACCAGGGTCAAATAATACTGAGGCATCTCGGTGACAAACTGAGACAATACCTGTAATCACAACATCTAAAATAATAGCATCTGGTCTAGCAGGGAGGGCATAGAAACGGGCCTGGCCACCCCCTGATCTCCCTCCCCCTCTAGGGCGACCCCTAGCTGACTAGCCTCCACCCCGAGCTGACTGGGCGGGTGGTGAGGTAACTGTTGCTGAAGTTAGAGGCTGACTCCTCTGCTGAGATAGACCTCCATGACGACGAGGAAAATTCTTCCATATATGCCCAAGTTCCCCACACTCAAAACAACTCTCTGGTGCTGGTGGCGGGAACTGAAGGGAACCCCTAGCACCGAGATGACTGGTAGAAGAACCTAGCATGAACGAGCCCTGAACAGGTGGAGCACGGGACAAACTCTGAGCTGGAAGGGAACTAAGTGATGAGAGGCCCTGATAAGAACTGTGAGAACCATGGCTAGATGATGCACCCCGATAAAATAGCCGAGTTAACTGAGCCTGTCTGAAATGCCGATCTCTACCGTGCTAGAACTGACCCCTAAAAGGAGCACCGATAAATCCACCCTGACCACGAGGCTTCTTAGCCTCCCTCTCAACCATCTCCTGACCGCAAACCATCTCAATTTGCTGAGCAATGTCAACAACATCACCAAAAGTAGCACCCGAAACCCTCTATCTGGTCATGAGCAATTGTAGCTGATAAGTGAGACCATCAATAAACCTTATGATCCTCTCCCTGTCCGTGGGAACCAACCAGATAGCATGACGGGCCAACTCGGAGAACCGCATCTCATACTGTGTCACAGACATATCACCCTGGTAAAGCCGCTCAAACTGTCTGCGCAGCTCTTCTCTGCGGGATCGAGGCACGAACTTCTCCAAAAAGATCACGGAGAACTGCTGCCAAGTAAGGGGTGTTGCGCCAACAGGCCTACGCCTCTCGTAAGTATCCCACCATCTGAGTGCAGCCCCAGAAAACTGAAAGGTAGTGAATGAGACCCTACAAGTATCCACAATACCAGCAGTACGGAGTATCCTCTGACACCTGTCCAAAACGTCCTGAGCATCCTCACTCTCTGTGCCACTGAAAGGTGGTGGCTGAAGTCTCCCAAACCTCTCCAACCTACACTGATTATCCTTAGGCATAGCAGGAACCATATAATCCTGAGCAACAGCAACTGGCTAGGTTAGTGGTGCCTCTGGTGTCTGCAGTCCCTGAACAACCTGCTCGGGTGTGCGAGCGACGGGAGTCTGAGTGCCTCCCCTGGCCTGAGAAGTGGTTGCGACCGTCAAAATAGAGACTGCCTGAGCAAGGCCGTTACACGTTGTCAGAATCTGAGCTAGGGCCTCCTAAAGGCCTGGAATCACAATAGGCACAGGTGGTGCCTGAGCTGGTGCATCAACAACTGGAACATGGTCCTGATTTGGGACAACCGGTGGATTTGCAGGTACTGCCTCAGCGATTGTACGGGCTGCACCTCTTCCCCTACCACGGCCTCTACTGCGGCCTCGGCCTCTCGTAGCCCTAGCTGGTGGTACTGGTGGCTGGTCCTCCTGACCGGTAACACGAGTCCTCACCATCTATGAGAGAATGAAACAATAAATGTTTAGTTACTAGAATCAACATATTCGCACGACAAAATTTCAAGAATGTGGAGTTTCCTAAAGGTTATGCATCCTCTCGAAGATAGGTATATACGTCTCCGTACAAATCCGCAAGACTCTACTAAACCCGCTCATGACTCGTAAGACCTATGTAACCAAGCCTCTAATACCAATCTGTCACGACCCAAACTAACCCCTGTCGTGATGGCGCCTATTGTGGAACTAGGCAAGCTGACTCATTTCCAAAACAAACCAATATTTGCATTTCAAAGATAATTTCAATGTTATTTAATACAAAAACCTTCGTAAAGGAGTTCCAATCAAAATAAAAGTACGGAAGGAAAAGCCCGACATCGGGGTGTCACTAGTCATGAGCATCTACTACAATCTGTCTAACAATATCAAGGCTAACTCAGCCTACAAAATAGCTAAATACAACTAGAGGAAGATAAGAGGGAGAAGAGCAAGGCTGCGATCGCCAGGCAGCTACCTTGCTATCCCTGGGAAAATCTGCAATTAGAACAATCAACAACCGTTACCGTGTCCAGCTACACCTGGATCTGCACACAAGGAGCAGGGAGTAACGTGAGTACACCAACTCAGTAAGTAACAACAATAAATAAAGGCTGAGCAGTAGTGACGAACAATAAAGCATATAACATTCATATCAGGAAATCTCAGTAAAATACCACATGCTTTTAAAATCAGGATTTGAATCAACACATCTCGTTTAAACACAGTTCCAGCAAAAACTTTTCAATATATTTTTCAACAGTTTTCAGACAAAGGAAAAAAATTCAAAGGTGAGCAAAAATAATGAAATCATAAACAACCCCTCAAGCAAAACATCACTCATATACAGCCCCTCGGGCAAACCTCACAGTCACTCGTGCCACTCGGGCATACCTTACAATCACTCTTGCCACTCGGGCATACCTCACAATCACTCTTTCCACTCGGGTATACCTCACAATCACTCTTGCCTCCCAGTCACTCATACCTCGGCACTCGGTGCTTGCACTCAGTAGGTATCTGCGCTTACTAGGGGTGTGTACAGACTCCGGAGGGGCTCCATCAGCCCAAGCGCTATATCAAGCCAAATCATGGCATAAATCACTAAGGGCCTTAGCCGATATCAAACATGCGGTGGAGTGCAATCCGATCCCATAAATATCCTCACAAATCAGGCCCTCGGCCTCACTGAGTCATAAACCTCTCAAGCCACTCGGGCATTTCAGTAAAAATAGGTCATTCGGCCCAGAACAACATTTATATGCATCAAAATAGAGTTAGAAAACTGAGTTATGCAGTAAACAAGTATAACCATGACTTAGTATAGATTTTCAATCGAAAACAATGAGAGGATAGTAAGAAAAGGCCCCTAAGGGTCCAAACAACACTGGCACAAGGCCCAAACATGGCATTCGGCCCAATTTACAGAAACTTTTTTCTAAAACATATAAGTATCATATAGTTTCAACAAAGTATGCAACTTTACAGTTGCTATGGGACGGACCAAGTCACAATCCCCAACAGTGCACGCCCACACGCCCGTCACCTAGCATGTGCATCACTAAAAATAGCAGAATGATACAAAATCCGGGGTTTCCTACCCTCACCGGTCAAATCTCTACCCCGCAATGCTCTTGCCTCTAGACTCGGCCTCCAAATTCTCCGAATCTATTCACAATTAGTAATATACCATCAATACGCGCTAATGGAATGAAATTCCACAAGAAAAGCTACAAAATTAGACCAAAATCCGAAATTGGCTCAAACCCGGCCCCCAGGCCCACATCTCGAAATTCGACAAAATTCACAAAACTAGAAAGCTTATTCACTCAAGAATCTAACCATACCAAATTCATCAAAATCCGACATCGTTTGGTCCTTCAAATCCTTAAATTACTCTCCAACAATTTCAAGCCCTAACCCCTCATTTTCACTAATTACATGATTAAATAATGGAAAATCACCATATATACGAGTATTAGGGCTCAAGCAACTTATCTCACCGATAGCCCTTGAATCACCCTTCTACAATCACTCCAAAAGCTCCAAACACCGACTTGAAAATGGTGAAAATGAGCCAAATTCGCGAAGGGTTCTATTTAAAGTTTTTCGCACCTGCGGGGTCTTTTTCCGCGCCTGTGAGACCGCACCTGCAGTCAAGGCGCCGCATCTGTGAACTCCACTTAATTCGCCAGCCTCCGCACCTGCGCTTCAGGCCTCGCACATGCGAGCTCGCAGGTGCGGCCAAATCCTTCGCGCCTGCGCTCCAGCCTTGGCCTCACATTTTCCGCATCTACGTAGAAAATTCTCGCGCCTGCGAAAGTGCACCTGCGCATTTCCTCCAATTCTGCGAAGCCTGCCCAACATTCCCCTTTTCGCATCTGCGCCCTAGGTCTCGCACCTGCGGGCTCGCAGATGTGACAGACTTCTCGCACCTGTGCATCCTGCCTAGCCCAGAACTGTCCGCACCTGCGAACTCCCCACGCGCACCAGCGGCCTCGCACCTGCGAACTCCCCACGCCCACCAGCGGCCTCGCACCTGCGACTCTTTCTTCCGCAGGTGCGAAAATAGCAGTAGCAACAGCTTCAGCTGCATTTTCCAACTTCGACAAATCCGTTAACCACCCGGAATCACCCTGAGGCCCTCGGGACCTCAACCAAAAATATCAACAAGTCATATATCAACATACCAACTTAGTCGAACCTTCGAATCACTCAAAACAACATCAAATCATCAAATTACCCTCAGATTCAAGCCTTAGAACTTCTAAATTTCCAAATTCGGCAACCGATGCCGAAACCAACCAAACCACGTCCGAATGACCTCAAAATTTGCACACACATCACAAATGACACTACGAACCTACTTCAACTTACGGAATTCCATTCCAACCCCGATATCAAATTTTTCACTACCGAGTGAAATCGTCAAATTTCCCATTTCGCAAATTCAAGCCTAATTCTACCATGGACCTCCAAATCAGATTCCGGATGCGCTTCCAAGTCCAAAATCACCTAACGGAACTAATGGAACCGTCCGAATTTAAATCTGAGATCGTTTACATATAGGTCAATATCCGATTGACTTTTCCAACTTAAGTTTTTACTTAAGAGACTAAGTATCTCAATTCACTCTGAAACCACTCCGGTCCCAAATCAACTAACCCGATATAACATAATATAGCTGAATAACACAAAAAGAAGTAGAAATGAGGAAAACGGGGCTATAACTCTCGAAATGATCGGCCGGATCGTTACATTATTATTGAGTTATTGTTATTTTATACATAACCGGTGCTCATTTAGAATCCCGTATTTCTTTACTATTAGCCCATAGTAAGTGTCGATGTCGACCCCTTGTCACTACTTCTCCTTGGTTAGACTTGATACTTACTTGGTACATGTTGTTTATGTACTCACGCTACACTTTTGCACTAATCGTGTAGGATCTGAGGCAGGTGCATTTGGCGGTCCTACAGGCGCGCGTCCCAAATATCCCGAGGCCTAGTGGTGAGTTGCTTCCCGAACCGTTCTGTAGCCCCTAGAGTCTCTCTTTTGTACTTATTTTTCGGTCTATATTATTTCAGACAGTAGTTAGAATTTTATATATTCTACTAGTGCTTATACACTTGTGACACCAGATCTTGGCACACACTTTAGTAGACTTTATGGTTTTGGGTATTTACATACTTATGCTTGCATTCAGAAGCTTTCATTTTATTTATTTGACTCTCTATTTCTCAAAATTCTAAAAAAGTGGAATTTAATTACTTGTAAGCCTATTAAAAGAAGTAATCTCGTAGTAAAATTATCGTAGGCTTGCCTAGCGGCGACATTGGGCGCCATCACGGCCTATAGGAGAATTTGGGTCGTGACAGAAAACAAAAAGGTAGGGAGTATATGAAAACAATGTAATAATACCAATTTAAGTATTTCAGGAATTTAATTTATAAAATGCTAAATTTCTAACCCATTAAATCTTAAATAACCAAAAAATAGGTTTTTGCAAAAACTATGATATTTTTACTTCTTGTGTTTTCAGAAGATAATGTAAGGGTACAAGTTTATAACATCAACATATAAAGTACTTTGCAAAAACTAAATTTCTAATAACTAAAGAGAAGAAGCTTTAAGCAAATCATAACTTTAGATGAAAACGCCAAACAATCAAATGCAAAAATATTCAAGCACAAATTATTTTCTCCGCAATAATCAAATTTACAACAAAAATTAAAGAAAATCCAGACAAAAGTTTGTTAATTTTTCTGAACACCCAAAAGATAATAAAGCAAGAAAAATGCAGTCTTCTTACCTAAATCGATGAAGGGGTTCAAGAAAGTTGCTTGGCTTTCTGGTAAAGCACAGTAAAACATAGACTTAAATATGAATATAAAGAAACTCAACAATAACTGGCCAAATCATCATGGACTAACTATAATATTGATGGAGTTACATATTCATGGATGGACATACATAAACTTAACAATGACGGATGAAATCGCTTTGAATAAACTACAATACCGATGAAACATTGTGTTGTCACGACCCCAAATCTTAACCTGTCGTGATGACACATATCTCAATACTAGATAAGTCGAAAATCTCAATGAACCATAAATTCTTTTAAGTCTGAAAATACAATATTTTAAATACAATACATAATCCCACAAATACTGATACGAACACTTCCCAAAACCTGGTGTCACTGAATACATGAGCATCTAATATGAATACAAGTCTAGAAAATACGGTCTATAATAGTCTGAGACCAAATACAGTAAACAAGGAGATAGAGAAGGAGAGACAAGCTCTGCGGAACATGGCAACTACCTTAAAATCTCTTGAAAATTGACTGCGCGAAATGATCAATACTCGCTATGCCCGGAAATACTTGGATCTGCAAACGAAGTGCAAGGTGTAGTATGAGTACAACCAACTTAGCAAGTAACAATAATAATTAAGGAACTGAAGGTAATGACGAGCTATACAGTTATAGTTCACTTTCAGTAATTCCAGCAAAGAATAGACATGCTTTCAAATCCGAAAATTTAAGTCAAATCAATTTTATACAGTTCAAGTTCATGTAATCCGAATATAAAATCTTTCAGAGATTTCACAACAATGACAGATAGCAATCAAGTGCAACAACAAATGCAAAGCAAGTACAGCCTCTCAGGCAACAGTCACTCAACTCATCACTCGGCTCTCAGCCCTCAGCACTCACGCTCAATGGGTACCCGCGCTCACTGGGGGTGTACATACTCCGGAGGGACTCCTACAGCTCAAGCGCTATAATCTGCACGGACAACTCACGTGCTATAATATCATGCACGAACAATTCACGTGCCATAATATCCTTACCTCACCGACAGGCCCTCGGCCTTACTCAGTCCTTAACCTCTCTAGTCTCTCAGGCTCTCAGAAATCACAAAGATTAGCCCAAACAAAGATAACATAATGCATCAACAAATATCAAGAAAGACTAAGGTATGATACGCAAGTAAAATCATGACTTAGCATAAGATAGAAATTAGCAAATAATTCAATAAATACGTGACCTCCGTGGGTCCCAACAGTACTATCACATAGCCTAAGCGTGATTTCTAACATGATTTATAGTCAAATTTCTTCAACACATAGAGAGCATATAGCTAACAATAAGTTATTCAACTTTACAGTTTCACGGGACGGACCAAGTCACAATCCCCTCGGTGCATGCCCACACGCACGTTATAATGACCCAACCGGTCATTTTAACCTTTAGAAACTCGTTCCCTAAAAATAAAAATCTCCGAACATGATTTTATTAATTTATGACTCACGGGGATGGTTGGTTCGGGATTTGAAAGTGTGTGGGTTGAAATCGGAACACTTGGTTCCTTAAGTTAGCTTCAAATGGACAAGTTTGACTTCGGTCAATATTTTGAGAAAACGACCCCGGAATCGGGATTTGCCCTTCCAATAGGTTCGTATGATAATTTTGGATTTGGGCGTATGTCCGAATCGGGTTTTTGATAACCCGGGAGCGTTTTAACGCTTAATAGTAAAAATCAACTATTTGAAGGTTTAAAATTCTTTAAATTTGATTTAGGGTAGGTTTTTGAGTAATTGAAGTCTGTTTGGAATTCCGAGTTTGGGAATAGTTCGTATAGGGATTTAAGACTTGCACGCAAATATTTGTGTCATTCTGAGTAGTTTAAGTATATTTCGGGCCATTGGAAGTAAATTGAAGAACTTGAAATTCTTAAGTTTGAACTAATTTGGTTTAGGGTATGATTCTTAGATTTGATATTGTTTTACGCATTCCGAGGGTTCGAGCGAGTCCGTTTTATGATTTCAAACTTGTTGGTATGTTCGGACGGGGTCCCGGGGGCCCCGAGTGTCAATCGGACGAGGCTCGGACCAAGTTAAAAGTTGGGAGCCAAAACTGAAGCTCCCAGCTACTGTCAGAATCGCACCTTTGCTTGGCCAGCCGCAGGTGTGGCAGTAGCTCGCAGGAGCGAACCTCGCAGATGCGAGTCCTTGTGCGCAGAAGCGGAAAGGGGGAGGGGGCATTGGACCGCAAATGCGGAGGATTTGCGCAGAAGCGACATTGGCCCATGTGAGTGAAATTCGCACCTGCGAGGATTTTCCGTAGGTGCGAAAGCCGCAGATGCTATACACTGTCCGCAGGTATGAAAGGCATGTTTGGCAGAAAGCCTAAAAGAACGGGAATCCACCATTTTTGTCCGTTTTCTCTCCATTTTCGGGCGATTTCATAGCTTTTGAGAAGGGGGTTTCAACTAGCAATTGAAAGGTAAGTTAATTCTACACCCTTTGAGTTAAATACATAGATTATTGGTAGATTATAACTAGTAAATCATAGAAATTAAGGATTTAGATGAAAAACCTAGATTTTTATAAAAATGGAATTTTAACAACGAAAATAGTTATGGAATTGGATAGAAATTATATATTTGAGTTCTTGAGATAATGGGTAACGTTTTCATCTAAAAATTTCCGGAATCCGGGCACGTGGCCCCGAGGTGAATTTTAGAAATTTTATCATTTTGGATAGGGTAATTTATTTAATAGATGAATTTTGAATTATTGAGCATATATTAATTATTTTATATAATTTTTGGATTATTTCGGATTTTTCGGCATCGAATCGAGAATTTTTACACGATGCGATAATCGAAAAGTGGACTTTGAGACGAGGTAAGTCTCTTGTATAATCTTATGAGGGGGAAATTACCCCATAGGAATTAAATTGAATAATTGTTGCTAATTGCGGGAGCTACGTATGCACGAGGTGACGAAAGTCTGTGGGTAGCTACTATAAATGCTAAAATCCACGTAGTTTAGGACTCAAAGCATGAATTACTTGTGTAAATTGTATTCCTTATTTAATTAATATTAATTGATATATATGAATATATTGTGAATTGTTAGATAAAGATATTAAAGAATGAAAATCTCATATGCTTGATTTTCTGTTTAAATTAATTAATTGTTAAAAGAAATTGTTCTTCCTCCCGAATTTATCTTATAATAAATATACTCTCCTTCCGGAGGTACATAAGAAAATGTCCTCCTTTCTTGTGGAGCGGGCCGAACGCCTCGGCAGGATAGATGCATCTATGGATCGTGCTGCACGTCCCTCGGCAGTGTACACGACACTCTAGATCGGGTCGTACATCCTCGGCAGAAATCGTGCTTAATAATACTAATTACACGATACTTTAATAGTTATTTCTAGCTTGCGAAGCTAATTGATAAATTGGAGAATTCTTGAAATTTAATGAATTATTATTCTTGCTTGTTAAAGAATTAATTGTTATTCCTGTAAATGAGATTAATTGATAAATTAAAAATTATTTGAATTTAAGAAATTTAATTAATATATTGAGAATTGTTGCATTTGAAGGAATATGATTATTTTCACTGGTTAAATAAATTATTATAAATTATGTGAATCATGTTGATTTAAATATTCTAGTTGTATTTCAGTTATTATTATTGACCCATAGTGAGTGTCAAAGTCGGCCATCTCGTCTCTACCACTTCGAGATTAGACTTGATACTTACTGGGTACACGTTGTTTACGTGCTCATACTACACTTGCTGCACTTTTTGTGCAAGACCTGAAGCAGGTACTAGTGGGGGACCTATCGTCTTACACCCACGTCATCCAGGGGCATAGTGGTGAGCTGCCTTTCTGAGCCGTTCTACAGCTACTAGTGTCTCTCCTTGTAATTTTTATTCTTTCTATTTTTATTTCAGACAGTATTTGAGGTTTTATATAATCTACTAGATGCTCATACACTTATGACACCAGGTCTTGGCACGCACATTGATAGAATTTGATGTTTTATTATTTTTTTGGTTTTAAATTTTGTCAATATATGCTTAATTTATTAAGTTGGCTGGCCTAGCTGTAGTGTTGGGCGCCATCACGACCTATAAGTGAAATTGGGTCGTGACACACGTCACCTAGCATGTGCGTCACTTCTAAAATAATCACATGACATAAAATTTCGGGGTTTCATACCCTCAGGACCAGATTTAAAACTGTTACCTACCTCAGAGCGTGAAATTCTTTACTCTACTATGCCTTTGCCTCGCAAATCGGCCTCCGAATTCCTCGAATCTAGTCACAAATAATTCGTTTAAGTCAATAAATTTTATTGGAATTAATTCCATAAGAAGATGCTAATTTTCCATAAAAGTCCGAATTTTAGCTCAAAAATCGCATGTGGGGCTCACGTCTCAGAACTCGACAAAAGTTACAAAATCCGGAAGCCCATTCAACCACGACTCTAACCATACCATTTTTATCAAAATCCGACTCCAACTCGACCCTCAAATCTTCAATTTAAACTAAGAGGGTTTTCAAACTTTTCCAACTTAATTCACCAATTAAATGATAAAAACAACCATGGATTCGGGTAATTTAACCAATATTGAGTTAAGAATACTTATCCCGTTATTTAACTTGAAAAACTCTTGAAAATCGCCTCTTTCCGAGCTCAAATTCGTCAAAAACTGAAAATAGGAAAACTCTTTGCCCAGACATTTGCTCTACGCGATCGCGAACATTCCCACGCGATTGCGAAAAATAATTTTTCATCGCCCAGATTTTACTCTACCCGATCGCGAACTTTCTCATGCGATCGCGAAGCACAACATCACAGACCTACGCGATCGCGGAATCGTCCACACGATTGCGAAGTACAAAACATGTGACTTTTATTTTCGCTCCACTTACTCTATGCGAACGCGACCTTCTTCACGCGTTCGCGTTTCACAAAATCCCAGAGTTACGCGATCGCGTCCCGTTTCACGCTATCACGAACCACAAATGTCACTGCCTCACATTAACCCTACGCGGTCGTAGATATCCTCACGCGATCGCGTAGAACAAAAAAACCCCACTGACTAACTAAGCCTACGCGATCGCAGACGCATTCACGCGATCGCGTAGAATGAAAACATCATCAGATATCAGAAACTTCCAGCAATTATTCAAGTCCAAATTTTTGATCTGTTAACCATCTAAAACTCACCTGAACCCCTCGGGACCTCAACCAAATATATCAAAAAGTCCTAAAATATCATACGGACTTAGTCGAACCCTCAAATCACCTCAAACAATGCTAAAACCATGAATTACACCCCAATTCATGCCTAATGAACTTTGAAATTTCTAATTTCTACAAACGATTCCGGAACCTATCAAATCACGTCCGATTTACCTCAGATTTTGCGCACAAGTCATAAATGACATAACGGAGGAACTCAAATTTTCATAATCGGATTTTGACCCCGATATCAAAAAGTCAACCCCCTGGTGAAACTTCCCAAAAAATTCAACTTTCGGCATTTCAAGTCTAATTCCACTACGGACCTCCAAATAATATTCTGGACATGCTCCTAAGCCCAAAATTACCATACAAAGCTGTTGAAATTAACAAAATTCAAATATGAGGTCGTTTACACATAGGTCCATATCTGGTCCATTTTTCTAACTTAAATTTTAATTATGAGACTAAGTGTCTCATTTCACTCCAAATACCTTCCAGACCCGAACCCACTAACTCGATAAGTCATAAAACAACTATAAACCATAAATTTAGTAGTAAATTGAAAAAAGGGGTTATAATACTCAAAATGACCGATCGGGTCGTTTGTATTCTTGCTCCAAAATGGAAGAGAACTTTAGAAAAAGCACAAACAAATAGTCAAATTCTCATCAAGTATTTTTCCATAACAATGTTTCATATTTCAAAAAATAAGTCAATCATCATACATCTTAAATTAATATTCAAAATTAGCAAATTAAAGCATTCAAATCACTAACAGCTTGTTTGGATGGTTGTTACTCATTGTATTATATTGTATTGTTACTTTAAATACGATGTTTGTTTTGATTGTTACTTAAATTTTATTGTATCGTATCGTTAAATCCGTCGTTACATAACGACGAAATGTGCCACTTTATGTAACGACCGATTTGGTGTGGTCGCGTTGTTACCTTGTCTTTTTATCTTAATCTCACCCTTCATTATTATTAAATAATTTTATTTTATCATTTATCCTACTTTTTTATATTGTAATTTTACCCTGTGTCATAATTTTTCTTTATAATATTGTAAGTTTATTCTTAATATTGCTGGTGTGTGATATCATGAAACGATGGCAAACGACAAAATCTATCCAAATATTGTATTTATCAAATGATACAGTACAGTACAATACAATACAGTACGATACGATACATTATTTTCGTAACAACCATCCAAACAAGATGTAATAGAAATATTAACTTTACAGAGAATATACTTCAAGGGAAAATTGTTGAAGAACTTTTTTAAACTTTGAACTTGTACTCTCGGTGATTATTCATACCACTCTAGCATGAGAAGGCAGGGTTATGGAATTGATATTGGTAACAAAAAGTTAAATGAAAGTGACGATTTAATAACTTAAGGATGTAAAATTCAGGCTGGTGACCATTACTGATTAGAAATTTTGGAAGAAAGAATTGGTTGGTAAAGAATTTGAGAGAAGATGAGGAGCAAAAAAGGAAGATGAGTCAGGATAAAAGAAGATTGAAAAGATGAGAACTTTTGTATAACTGAAAATTTGTGTAAGGATCTTGAATAAGAAAATGAACTTAAAAGCGGAACTGTAACTGAAAGGTAAAAATTGAAAGATTCAACAACAGCACATTGCAATTTCATTCCAATCGTTGTAACCTTATATATCACTAGGGGAAGTATTGCAACGGTTACATTGAATAGATATTAATAGAAAAATAAGAGAAATAGGTAAAGAATTGACAAAAAAAGATAAATGTCTTTCCAAATACAAGAAAGGTGTAACATAGGCTTTCCTAAGCTCAGTTTTATATTTATATATAGATATATAAATATATAAATTTTTCTTATTAATTAAATTTTTTTTTTATTTATATAAATAAATATTTAAATCACCACGTACGTGTAACGCACGTTCATAAATATTATTTTAAATATTTATCGCAACAATTAACGTCTCAAGCAAATTAGACGAACATCTTGCAGTCTGTGCCAGCAGCAACAAATAAAGCCAACAGCTTGAACAGTTTTGACCCAAAAAAATCTATTAGTCCAACAACAAAACAGCCTAAAAAGGCTGTGCCACTCCAATGTTATGTATTTGTCTTTCTCTCGAATAAGATCATTCACTTCGATTTAAGTGAAATATTATTGGAAATTTCAAATAAAATATTAAAATAATATCATATAAAAGCATATTTCAAGTAACCCACAAATATCTAATCTTTACGGATTTAATTTTCTAAGTGAAAATTATGACAAACACATATACTCTTGCCTACTTAATCAATTGAGTTTGTAATATTACTGGTTGACTTCATCTTTCTTATTTATTGTGATACATCATGTTATAGTATGTCGCAAAAAATTATATGTTTTTATATTTTAAAACTATTTAATCGTATCGTTTTTATTAATTATATCCTCTCTGGCATGGCTTATTCGGACACACTAAATAAAATACACATTCTTCACTTAGGGAGAAACATGAACGGGTAAAATTCCACTAGTAATTTAATAGTTGGTATTACACGCAAAATTTTATTATTTTGTACTACATATATTTAGTTGATTTGTCAACAAGCATTTTTTATTTTTCAAACTCTATGTCAATTCAAAATGTTAAAATTAAAATGGAAATATTGTATGGAAACAAAGAAAGTATTGCAATTCGTATATATTTTCTCAAAAAAGCTAAAACATAAGTCAAAATGAAGATTGCAAAAGGGTAGCAAGGAGAATCTTAGTAGGCGTCTGAACATAAGAATTGTAAAATTCATAAAAATATTTGAAATTTTTTTTTAAGTGAAAATGATATTTGAAATTTAGAGTTGTGTTTGGACATAAATTTCAGTTTGGGTTGTTTTTGAAGTTTTGTAAGTGAATTTTGAGAAATAATTTTTTACGGTTTTTTAAATAAATTTTCAAAATGCATCTTCAAGTGAAAATTGAAAATTTTATGAACAAACACTGATTTTTAAAAAAAAAACGACTTTTGTTTTGGAAAAATCTTCAACCAAATTGTATGTCCAAACGGGCCCTTAATTTAGTTAATTGGTTGGTTATATTAACTTTCACTTTGTTGTTATGAATTCAATTTCTCATATTGGACTCCTTTTCCATTTTTTTTTCTTTCTTACCCTATGTAATGAGTAAAAAACATTATACTCCCTCCATCTCAATTTATATGAATCTATTTGACTGGGCATAAAATTTAAAAAAAGAGATAAAATTTTTAAATTTGTGGTATAAAATGAGGCAGATATATTTTGTATTAATATAAATCATTATATAAAGATAAATTATTTTCAAATAAAAAAAAGTACAAACGAAAAAGAAAATAGGTTCTAATAAATTGACGGAGTGAGTACTATTGTTAGTAAGTGTGCCAAAACCAAACAAAAACATGGTACTAATTCCTATTTCCTATTTCCCATTTCCTATACACAGCTGTCCCTCACATTGATTTATTCTTAAATGGGTCCCTCACTAGGTATTAGCTTGTGTGCCCTGAGTTAAGAGGTAAACCCTTTAAGAAAAAAACACGTCTCATTAAACTAATCAATCAATCGTCGGAAGAATTTTAAGTATGGATAAGCTTTACCTAATCTTATTAGTAATTGTTATTACCATTCTCTTCTCAACACGTGTCCACCAGCTCTTAGAATTCATTAGAGATTCTAGTTCTAGATATAAAGTACAAGAACTTGCCGGCTTTAGGTGACCTTTCTTTGAGTATGAAAGAGATTAATTAACCAATTGAGATAATCTTGTTTATTAATACATGTATTGTTATTTGTTAATATTCTGTTGTATAAGTTTTTCATACTGTATCTAGTATACAAATATTTAGATTAAAGTATTAATTATATTGAAAATGAAATTAAATACTAACCAAGCCTAATATATTATAAATAATACGAACGTATGCATGCACTAGAATTATTTAGCTAATCCCTCCAACCAAAACACTCTAAAAATGACAGAAATGTTCAATGAAATTAGAAGAGCTTAAATTACAAAAAGAAAACTGTAAGTTTGAGATATTCCCAATCATATTCCTTATTTTTGAATTAGTCCCACATGAGAAATGGGTTTGACACTGTAAAACCAATGAAACTCTATCATGATAGAGCAATTTATATTATCCCCTTTTTCCTTTTACTAATTGGGTTTGACTTTGTAAAACCAATGAAACATTTTTCACTGTAGTAGTCAACTCTTTAATTTCCATGATAGAACAAAATATACTACTTATTCCCTTTTTCTTTTGCTTTATATAGATTAAACTAATCATTAAATAGACTCTCTCAGCAGTAAAAGAAAATCAATGACACTTTCAATTTGCAAGTTGCAGAGATTCTCATCTCCCAATAGCGCTAAACCTGGCTTTCTTAGCACTTAGATTGATGGTACTTATTCCATTTTCTCTTCGAGATCATATATTAAAATACTCATGTCTAACCCATGATATTTTTTCAATTTGTTCCCTCTTTTTGGTCAAAGCGCACTCTCTCTCCACTCTCTCTTTTTCTCTCTCTTGGGTTTCTTAACCATTTTATCACTCGTTTGGTTATCGAGATTAGAATTATAACTTCATGATAAAATTTGAAATTATATTTATGCCATTGTATACGGTCAAAACCCGCTTCGACCTTCGTACAATTCGACAAGATGGTAACTTAATGGACCGAAGAGCGTCTTCATAATATCGAGATGAGATCTGAAGCCAGGTTACCGAGTTTCGAGTTTTAGGGACCGATCAAATACCGAGTTCGAAATCATTACCAAGCTCGAGTCCCAATCGAACTTTGATACGAAGCGGTGTTATCGAGCTTAAGAGCCGGAGACCGACCAATACCGAGCCCGAATCAATACCGGGCCCCAAATCAATATCTAGCTCGAGTCAATATCGAGCTCTAAATTTGGAGATCGATCAATATCAAGTCCAATCAAGATCGAGCTAATAGACAAGAGCCGTTACAGTCGCACTAAGGGGGAGAATCTCGGCGGGAATTAGAAAAAAGTTGATTTATCATGGGTTTCCCACTATATATTTTTAATTATATCTAAAGTAGGATCCCTCCACTATAAGAGGGATGACTATATTTCTGTAAAAACACAACATCAAGGCAGTGATATAGCATATAACTCAGATACTGTTGATACACTCCCATTATGAGAGATTATCCCTTTTAGCTTTATACATTAATTAATCTTGCTTATTCATAAATCATTCCCCTTTTAACTTTGTTTGTATTTCATTATTTACGGTCAATATTCAACATTTCTACCCACTTTTACGATTTGTGTCAAGTTATACCACGTACCCTTAGAACTACATATAAATTCAACTCTATCCGTTTTTCGGGTAAACAGTTTGGCGCCCACCGTGGGGCCAAGGATAATAGTGGTTGTTTGGTACGAATCTCTACAAAACACACCATTTTACACTTGCTCTTGGAAGTATCTTTGATTTTAGGTTGAAAACGACGAATTCTCAATTAATGGCCCTACCTATCGACAACGAAGTTGGCCTTCAAGATGAGAACAACAACCTAACCCCCGGGGGTGGAAGGCCACTCGTCGCTCCCGTTGGAGCTCGGGTCGAAGAGCCAATAGACGTCAATTCACATGCGGCCATCGAAGCGAACCAACGTTCCGACCCTGAAAAGTGAAAACAACATTCATGGTGGAACTCGGTTTGCAGCTCGAAATACCCTAAACGCTGAGAAAAATGGAATCAGCTTACGTATAATCTTCGAGATGTTTCAAGCTCAACAAGTAGCAATAGCCCAGTTGCAGAGCCAAACCCAGGCACCGACCAAACTCGAGCCCAGTCCACCCCAAGAAGTCACCCACAAAACAGGGTCAGCTATAGTAAGGTTAAATGAGCAAGAATCGGGGACTAATCTCGAAATTGTTAAGATGTTTGAAGAACTGACAAAACAAATAGAGTCAAGAAAAAGGAGGATTGAGGCAAACGACAAAAAAGTATAAACATATAACTCCAAGATTGATCAGATCCCGGGGGCACCACCGATATTGAAGGCCTTAGATTCCAAAAAATTCATACAAAAGCCTTTCCCCCCGAGCGCGGCTCCTAAACCGATCCCAAAGAAGTTTCGCATGTTTGAGATTCCTAAATATAACGGAACGACCGACCCCAATGAGCATGTCACCTCTTACACATGTGTCATCAAAGGGAACGATCTAGAGGATAATGAGATCGAATTTGTATTGTTAAAAAGATTCGGTGAAACCCTGTCAAAGGGAGCAATGATATGGTATCATAATTTACCGTCTAACTCTATCGATTCTTTTGCTATGCTTGCATATTCTTTCGTAAAAGCACATGCCGGGACCATAAAGGTCGAAACCAGGAAGTCAGACCTATTCAAGGTAAGACAAAAGGATAACGAGATTCTAAGAGAATTCGTATCTCGTTTCCAAATGGAACGAATGGATCTACCGCCAGTCACAGATGATTGGGTTGTTCAAGCTTTCACTCAAGGTCTAAACGAACGAAGCTCGATGGCTTCACGACGACTGAAGCATAACATGATCGAGTACCCAGCTATTACTTGGGTCGATATGCATAATCGGTATCAGTCCAAAATAAGAGTCGAAGACGACCAGTTGGGTTCTGTGTCCGATACTAAAAGGATATCGACCGAGAACCAAGGGCGAACAAGGATCGATATCGGCCATATAACGGAGATCGTAGGGGTGGCGAACCTTCATGCAACCCATACGAGGTGAAAAGAGAAATAATCGAGGCCAAGGGTCTCGGGGGCTCATAAACAGGAATGGGTTCGACAGGCATACCGGACCCAGAGAAGTACCTTGGTTATCAGAGTACAACTTCAGCATCGATGCATCCGTTATCGTGTCGGCTATTGGATGCATCAAAGATACTAAATGGCCTCGACCTATACAGACCGATTCTGCCCAGAGGAATCCTAATCAAGTGTGCGAATATCATGGCACTCATGGCCACAGAACGGAAGATTGCAGGCAATTAAGAGAGGAGGTTGCCCGGTTATTCAATAAAGGGCATCTTAGAGAAGTTTTAAGTGACAGGGCCAAAGATCATTTCAAAGACAGGGATTTCAACAGACGGAACGAACAAGAAGAGCCACAACACATCATCCACATGATCATCGATGGGATAGATACCCCTCAGGGGCGGTGCTTAAACGCACTAAGATGTCAGTTATAAGAGAAAAACGATCTCGAACTCAAGATTACGCACCCATATGAACCATGTCCTTTAATGATGAAGATGCAGAAGGAGTCATGCAACCTCACAATGACGCACTGGTAATATCTGTAATTATGAATAAAACTAAAGTCAAACGTGTGTTAATTGATCCATGTAGCTCAGCCAACATTATTAGATCGTAGGTCGTAGAGCAGCTCGACCTGCAGAACCAGGTCGTACCCGCAACCCTGGTTCTAAACAGATTCAATATGGTATGTGAAACTATCAAAGGCAAGATAATTCTGCCAATAAACATGGCCGGAACCATCCAAAAAATGAAGTTTCACGTAATTAAAGGCGATATGAGGTACAACACCCTTTTGGAAGGCCCTGGATCCACAATATGAGAGTTGTGCCTTCGAATTTCCACCAGGTTCTGAAATTCCCAACATCGGAGAGAGTCAAAATAGTTTATGGAGAACAACCGACCGCAAGAGAAATATTTGTCGTCGAAGAAGCAACTCTGATATCTTCACTATCATCGGCAAAAGGATCGGGTTCGAAGGAAGAACGGAATACCAAATAGCAATCACAAACGTCAGCTCCGATCCAATTAGAGAATCGAAAGACTAACGAAGATGATGAATATGGGATCCCTCGATCCTTTATGGTCCCTGATGATTCCGACGCTACTCAATCTACGGTCAAAGAACTGGAGCAAGTCAAACTAATCGAATATCTGCCCGAACGAAAGGTATACCTGGGCACGGGGTTAGATCCCGAGCTCAGAAAAAGCTTATTCAATTTCTTATAGCTAACATAGACTGTTTCTCTTGGTCCCATCTTGACATGACAGGGATCCCACCGGGAATCACCACTCATAAGCTAAGCTTGGACCCAAGGTTCCACCCGGTAAAACAAAAAAGAAGGCCTGATCCGAGGTTAAATATGCCTTCATCAAAGACTAGATAACCAAACTTCTCAAAATAGGGTCCATTCGGGAAGTAAAGTACCCCGAATGGCTAGCAAATGTGGTGGTAGTCCCTAAAAAGGGGAACAAGCTTAGAATGTGTATATATTATAAAGACCTAGATAAAGCATGCCCTAAGGATTCTTTTCTTTTGCCTAATATCGATCGTATGATCGATGCCACGGTCGACTACGAGGCTCTCAGCTTTCTCGATGCCTACTCCGTGTATAACCAAATACAGATGAACTCGGAGGATTAGGAAAAGACCTCGTTTATCACTAAGTATGGGACTTATTGTTATAACGTAATGTCATTCGACCTAAAAAACGCAGGTGCAACCTATCAACGCCTAGTAAACAGAATGTTCGAAAAACAATGGAGGTTTATATTGATGACATGTTAGCTAAATCACTGCTAGTAGAGGACCATTTAAAGCATTTGCAGGAAACTTTCGACATACTAAGGGAGTACAATATGAAGCTCAATCCAAAAAAATATGCTATCAGGGTTGCTCGGTCAAGTTTCTCGGCTTCATGGTGTCCAATCGAGGAATCGATATTAACCCCGATAAAATCAAAGCAATCGAGGACATCACAGTGGTAGATAATGTAAAGGCCGTGCAAATGCTAACAGGGCGGATAGCCGCCCTGGGATGATTCATTTCGAGATCCTCGGATAGGAGCCACCGATTTTTCTCTCTACTTAAAAAGAAAAACAATTTTGCATGGACTCCGTAATGTCAATAGGCTTTGGAAGAGCTAAAACGGTATTTATCGAGCCTTCCATTGCTTCATACCCCGAAGGTAGACGAACAACTCTACCTATATCTAGCTGTTTCGTAGATAGCGGTAAGTGGAGTCCTAGTTTGAGAAGAATAAGGTACGCAATTCCCTATTTATTATATCATTCAAACTTTAGGTGAGGCCTAAATTAGATATCCACACTTAGAAAAATTAGCGCTTGCTTTAATAAGTGCCTCTAGGAAACTAAAACCATATTTCCAGTGCCATCCGATACATGTTGTGACAACTTATCCTCTACGAAATATTTTAAACAAGCCTGACCTCTCAGGTCGATTGGCCAAATGGGCCATAGAGATCGGCGGGTACGACATCGAGTATCGACCTCGAACCGCTATCAAATCTCAGATCTTAGCGGACTTCGTGGCTGACTTCACGCCGGCCTTGGTACCCGAAATTGAAAAGGAATTACTGATAAAATCGGATACCTCTTCAGGAATCTAGACCCTCTTTACGGACGGAGCCTCAAATGCAAAGGGGTCCGGACTGGGCATCGTACTAAAATCGCCCACAAGTAATGTAGTTAGACAGCCTATTAAAACTACAAAATTGACTAATAATGAGGCCGAATATGAGGCCGTAATTGCAGGTCTCGAACTAGTTAAGAGCTTGGGAGCCGAGGTTGTGGAGGCTAAATGTGATTCCCTCCTCGTGGTAAATCAAGTCAACGGAACTTTCGAAGTCCGAGAAGATCGAATGCAGTGGTACTTGGATAAATTACAAGTGACTCTACATCGATTTAAGGAATGGACTTTGCAACATGTGCTTCGAGAACAGAACAGTGAGGCTGACGCTCTTGCAAACTTAGGTTCTTCGGTCGAGGATGACGAACTCAACTCGGGGACTGTCTACAACTTATGAAATTGGTAATCGAAGAAGGTCATGCCGAGATAAACTCCACGAGTTTAACCTGGGATTGGAGAAACAAATATATAGAATACTTCAAGAACGAGAAACTTCCATCGGATCCAAAGGAATCGAGAGCTCTACACACAAAAGTTGCACGGTTCACCTTATCCAATGATGGAACGCTGTTCAGAAGGATGTTCGATGGTCCACTGGGAATATGTTTGGGACCAGGAGATACCGACTACATCCTACGTGAGATTCATGAGGGCACTTGTGGGAATCATTCTGGTGCTGATTCATTAGTCCACAAAATAATCAGAGCAGGATATTATTGGATCGATATGGATAAAGATACCAGGGAGTTCATTGGAAAATGCGACAAATGCCAAAGACATGCGCCCACGATTCATCAACTCGGGGAACTTCTCCACTCGATCCTAGCTCCTTGGCCTTTCATGAAATGGAGAATGGACATCGTCGGCCCCCTCCCATCGGCCCCAGATAAGGCTCAGTTTATTTTGTTTATGACTGATTATTTCTCTAAATGGGTTGAAGCAAAGGATTTCGAGAAAGTCAGAGAAAATAAGGTAATAGACTTCATTTGGGACCACATCATATGTCGGTTCGGGATGCCATCCGAGATTGTATGTGACAATGGAAAGCAATTCATCGAAAGCAAAATAACCAAATTTTTTGAAGACCATAAAATCAAAAGGATCCTATCAACACCTTATCATCCCAGCGGAAACGGACAGGCCGAATCGACTAACAAAACCATCATCCAAAATCTTAAAAAAAGATTAACTGTCGCTAAAGGGAAATGGAAAGAAATACTACCCGAAGTCCTATGGGCTTACCGCACAACATCAAAATCGAGCACCAGGGCGACACCATTCTCGTTGGTTCATGGCGCCGAAGCTCTTATCCTGGTTGAGGTCGGGGAACCTAGCATCAGGTTTAGATATGCAATAAATGAGTCGAATAAAGAGATGATGAACACGAGCCTAGAATTATTGGACGAAAAACAAGAAGCAGCTCTCGTCCAATTAGCCTCCCAAAAATAGCGGATCGAAAGGTATTATAATCGAAGAACCAATCTTATATATTTTAAAATCTGGGACTAAGTTCTAAGGAAAGTTACCCTCGACATCCGAAATTCAAATGAAGGAAAACTGGGTCCGAACTAGGAAGGACCGTATCAGGTTCTCGAAATCATCAGAAAAGGATCCAACAAGCTCGGTGTAATAAACGGCAAACAACTACCAAGCAATTGGAACATGTCGCACCTAAAACGATACTATTGTTAAGGTACGACCCTCCTATGTTCATTTATATCTTGAAATTAACCATTGCAGGTGCTCGATCAGAAACAGGGATGGGTTATTCAACTCGACACCTTTAGGCCTGAAAGCACGCATTTTACTCTTTTTCCCTTAGATCAGTTTTGTCCCAAATGGGTTTTTCGACAAGGTTTTTAATTAGGCAACAATTGATCGTTCTAATTTAGAACAATTTAATAGTATCTGAGGCCTCTTTACAATCAACCTCGAATACTGGGGGGCCTTACCCTCGAATATATCGAGTTTGATTATCAAGTTCAACGCAAGAAAGTTACCTTATGACAACAGGGTTTCGATGGGAAAAATTGTAAGAACCAAATGGTCAAAACGAACCATACTCATGTAGTTTGCTCAATCCCTGGTACAGAACATAAACACATGTATAATGACATAAAGAGAATTTTTTACCGATATCTCATATCTCAGAATCCATCCTCTATTTCGCGATCTATTATGCAAACATGCTTAAGGGCCGACCATTACACCATAAATCGGGGACTGCCAACCGAAAAATCAACGATATCAAGTCCCACTAAGCCTACGGACTACATCACTTCGAGTTCGAGAAAGCACTCACTCTACTACTAAGCCTACGGGCTACTCTTACTTCGAGTTCGAGCAATCACTCACTCGACCACTAAGCCTACGGGCTATATCGCTTTGAGTTATAGAAAGCACTCACTCGACTACTAAGCCTACGGGCTACTCTTATTTCGAGTTCGAGCATTCACTCACTCGACCACTAAGCCTACGGGCTACATTACTTCGAGTTCGATCAAGCACTCACTCGAATAATAAAGCCTAAAGGCTAACATTACTTCGGGTTCGAGCAATCACTCACTCGACTACTGAGCCTACTGGCTACTCTTATTTTGAGTTCGAGAATTCACTCACTTGACCACTAAGCCTACAGGCTGCATTACTTCGAGTTCGAGCAAGCACTCACTCGACTACTAAGCCTACGGGATACTCTTATTTCGAGTTTGAGCAAGCACTCACTCGACTACTAAGCCTACGGGATACTCTTATTTCGAGTTCGAGTAATCACTCACTCGACCAATAAGTCTACGGGCTACATTACTTCGAGTTCGAGCAAGCACTCACTCGACTACTAAGCCTAAGGGATACTCTTATTTCGAGTTTGAGCAAGCACTCACTCGACTACTAAGCCTACGGGATACTCTTATTTTGAGTTCGAGCAATCACTCACTTGACCACTAAGTCTACGGGTAACATTACTTCGAGTTCGAGCAAGCACTCACTCGACTATTAAGCCTAAAGGGCTACTCATATTTCGATTTCGAGCAATCACTCGACCATAAAGCCTACGACCTACATTACTTCGAGTGAGTTACTCATTATTTTGAGTTCGAACAAACACTCGACTATTTAAGGCTGAAGGCTATTCGAGCCCGACAAAGCAAAGAGGAACTACCCACAAAGCCCGAAGGCGACAATGATTAAAATTCAAAATATTTATTTAGCTTAAAAGGATATTTTGCTTAAAAGGAAGAAAGTTTTATATTTACAAATTTTGTACAAAGGCAACTCATCCAAAAGGAAGTTCTTTATACAAAGACCGAAAGCGGCCTCAAAATAACACAACAAACTACCTAAGGTCCTAAATGACTTGATCTTCATCGGTGGCCTTGCTCTCGGCATCTTCCTCACCTTCAGACTCACTCGAGCTATTGGAGTCTTCCTCAGAAAAGGCCAACCTTCCAACCTTGTTCTCCTCCGCCCTGGCAACTTCAATCTCAGCCTCAACATCGAAGCCCTGAGCACTAACCTCCTCGAGAGCTTCTCTCCGAGCTTGCCATTTTGTATGTTCGGCCATGCTCTTGTCTTTGGCTTGGTTAACCTCAACATCGATCCTGAACTGAGTCACTTTAGCATCAGCTCTTTTATTAGCCTCGATCACCTCAGATCTGACCACTTCAAGTTCATTAGCCAAGCCTGCTTTATCAGTAATGGCCAAATCCAACCGATACTGAAGCTCTTTCATCTTCTCGATCAGCCCTGAGGCATTCTCTTTCGCGGATCAAAGTTGGGCATTAGACAACTTCAACTGAGCTTGAGCGGCTTCCTTTTTCGAGGCAAGGGTATTCATACTCTTTTTAAATTCTTCTGCCTCCGAAAGTAGCCCATCTACCTGTGAGTTAAGCCATTGGATCTGCTGATCCTCTGCCGAACCTGTAGAATTGGATCGTTAGTGGTTATCTCCTTTCCATCTTCACTATCATGGAAAATTTGGAATACCTGCTTAGCCATCTGCTCGAAGTTTTTCACTAAGGAGCTTGTAAGAGTCACTCTTCTCAGTGAGGCTTCGAACCTCAGCATCATGCTCCTCTCGGATTCGAAGAAAGGCCTCGTGATGCAACACCGAAGCCTACAAACAGAAAGAAAAACTTTAGAATTACTTACAATTCTAAGTATAAAAGAAACACCAAAGATGCCATCAGAGTTACCCGATTCAAAGCGTGTTAGGCCTCGTTGAAGAGACAGGCGGGCCCCATCGCATTCATCACTAATTGATCCTCTTCGGTCACCAAGGACCGAAGGTAACTGGAAATCCCCACGGGGGGAGAAACAATTCGGGTATCCTCAGGTACGGAGAGCACTATCTTCTGCCTACGGTCGGGATCGACACTCGGGGCTGAAAATCGGTCCACCAGTTTGTGAACCAATGAAGGCTCGGCAGGACCCGACCATGATGCTTTTTTGGGAATCGGCATTCCACCAAAAACGGTAACCTCCTCCGAGGCAGATGACTCGAGCCCCTCCAGAAAACAGTGGATATCGGTCGACTTTTGAATGCCCTCGTAGGAACGACCCTCCAACATGCTGGCCTCTCGAATCATGGCATCCAAATCTGAGGGGATCCACTAATAGCAACTATCCCGAACGCATCCCTCGAAATATCTTCTACTTCCTGAGAAGTCCTACCCTCGGTCTCCCCTTTAATCGTCTTACCTCGAGAAGGGATAATCTTGGCTTCTGCTTCTTCTGGGATTATGGCCAGGATTCCCTGATTTGCTTCCGCCAAATCGGAAGACTGTTGAATCACAACATTAGCCCATACACAGGCTAAATCCTCCTCTCCTTCTTCGGGCTCGTCCCTTAATTCGTTGACCACTTCCGAAGGCACGACACCGGAGCCCCCCTTCTGCTTGCGAAATCTCTTAGTCGGTTTTTTCTTTTCCAAGCTCGGGGAGCTCGGTACATCTTTTCTCTTCCTTTCTTTAACATGCTTCGGGGCAGGAACCTCTTCATCACCAGATGGGGGCCTCATGAATACATCCTTCCCGAGTCCTACAAACGGGAAAATGGGAGTAAGTAAATAAAGAAGAACAAAAAAATAGACAAACCGAGAAAGAGACTTACCATGACTACGGGACTCCCATCGACCCTTTGATAATTCGACCCAAGCACGCTCGGAGTATGGTCTCTGCAGCACCAGACCTTCAACCCATTGTTTAAGGTCCAGAATCGGTTCCAGCATCCGAGCTATGGCTGTGACAAGAAAAGAAAAATGGATCAACAAAATGAAAGGCAATCACAAAATCAAAATGGGCAAAGAGAAACGTTTACTCACGGCTCATATTCCATTTCTCAGGAAATGGCAAGTCATCGGCAGGGATCAGGTCCGAGGTTTTGATTCGAACAAAACGGCCTATCCAACCTCGATCCCGAGTCTCATCTATGCTCGAGAACGATGCTTTGGTTGCTCGGCGAGCAAGCTTGATTAACCCTCATCGGTAAAGTCGGGGACTATAAAGGCGCATAAGATGATCGAGGGTGAAGATACGCCTCAAGATCTTGCTCGAGAAAAATCGAAGAAGAATCACTATCCTCCAAAAGGAAGGATAGATCCGGCCGAGGGTCACGCCGTACCTCTTGCAGAAGGCAACAATGACAGGGTCTAGAGGGCCCAATATGAAAGGATAAGTGTAAACACTTAAGAACCCTTCGATGCGTAGTAATTGATTCATCAGGCGATGGGATTACTATGAGTTTATTATCCCAGTTGCACTCTTGTATAACTTTCTCGATAATTGAACACTGGTACCTCGACATCGGCTCACACCGACCTGGTTCCAGAGAAGGCTTTTCAATTTTAAAATCACCTACAATTGAACACCCCTATCGGAACGAATTCCTCAGGGCGGGACTCCTCCACATCCTCGCCACTAGCGGGTCGAGATGAAGAAGCGACCTCTTTTGCGGAACAGTTTTAGACATTTTTGCCATCTAAAATTATATGAATGAAGATCGGGAGTATTTGGTGTTTTGAGAAAGGATTTGCAGTGAAAATCACAGATTTGCAGACGAAAAAATCAGAAGATGCGAAAAGGAACTTAGAAGATTTGGAGATCTGAAAGTGAAAAATAGTGAAAAGAGGGGCTATTTATAGATTAGGCAATGGCGGTTCAATATCAGCAGTAGCCGACCATCGCCTGACACACATTTAATGCCTTGGTAAACTGAACCAACGTGAAAGCTATCACATACATCATGGTCGGGCTTGATGCAAACATCAGTGTATATCTAATCGAGTCGTTGAAAAATTATGTCGTTTCTCGCCGCATCCTTCCCGAAAAATGAGGGGACTTTCTGTATATGGTCAAAACCGGTTTCGACCTTTGTACGATTGGTCAAGATGGGAACTTAATGGACCGAAGAGTGTCTTCATAATATCGAGATGAGGTCTGAAGCCAGGTTACTGAGCTTCGAATTTCAGGGACCGATCAAATACCGAGCTCGAAATCATTACCAAGCTCGAGTCCCAATCGAACTCTGATACGAAGCGGTGTTATCGAGCTTAAGAGCCAGAGACAGACCAATACCGAGCCCGTATCAATACCGGGCTCCGAATCAATATCTAGCTCGAGTCAATATCGAGCTCTGAATTTGAAGATCGATCAATATCAAGTCCAATCAAGATCGAGCTCATAGACAAGAGCCGTTACAGCCGCACTAAGGGAGAGAATCTCGGTGAAAATTAGAGAAAAGCTGATTTATTATGGGTTCCCCACTATATATTTTTAATTATATTTAAAGTAGGATCCCTCCACTATAAGAGGGATGGCTATATTTCTGTAAAAACACATCATCAAGGTAGTGATATAGCATATAACTCAGATACTGTTGATACACTCCCATTCTGAGAGATTATCCCTTTGAGCTTTATACATTGATTCATCTTGCTTATTCATAAATCATTCCCCTTTTAACTTTGTTTGTATTTCATTGTTTACGGTCAATATTTAACATTTCTACCCACTTTTACGATTTGTATCAAGTTATACCACGTACCCTTAGAACTACGTACAAATTCAACTCTATTCGTTTTTCGGGTAAACAACCATATTTGATTATGTGTATACTAATACCAATACAAATATTATACCAAAATAATGATGTTAACTAACTTACTTTGGATGTTGGATAACAGTTCCAAGATTACAAACTTAGCATTATTAATCCCTGGAGAGCGGAGATAACCCTCCTAGTCCTTGGAACCAAACGACATAGTCCGTTTTGCTTAACTCGGTCGAAAAACAAAATCTAACTTCAATCTTAGCTAGGACGTTATGCACTAATCATCCTCCGAAATTATAATTTAATGGCTTTCGAAATAATTTTATCGACAATAGCCATAAATCTTATGGCTATATTATTTGTAAATGCAGGTCATTGATTCAATAATGGATCCAAAGCTATATTGCATAACTATAGAGAGCAAAATAGGATAGCGCGCAGACTTCTTAACCAAGGAAGGGGCCAAGAAGCAGTTGTATGGATCGTATTAAGACTCTCTCGTGTTTGCAAATGAAATAGTACTATAGGTGCCGATATACTAAGAACTATGTTTCCAAGAGAAATTCAATAGTAATTTGGTAGCAAACTGTGCTACAGTAGTGCTCCCTTAGTTTGTAATATTGCTACTTAAGCTTCTTTAAATAATGTTATCCAGTTAACCAAAATGAATATAATTATAAAGGTAACAACCATCATACCATTTGAATCGAATAGGTTGGATCATAGTCAAGAAGTTCTCCGACATGTCTTCCTTTTGTAATAGTCCAATATACATTCTCATTAGTTTCGATGTATTTTTACAAAAAACATTTATTTTCCTTTGATTCATAATGTTGATTACTCTGTTAGTACTAATATTTGCCATTATCTTAGTTCTTCCATTGAAAATTTATTTTGAAATACATCATCTGATCAAAGACTGAAACGACATAAAGTCATAGGTATAGTTAATACTAAGAAATTAAATATGATATGGACGGTCACATTTACTGTTTACTTTTTCTAGCAAGTATATATAAATTATACACTGATTATATATAGTTATACACATATAATACATGAATTATTCACATATTATATGTCAGTAAAATATTTTTAGTTTAAGCGATTAGTTGGGCGGCTATTTGGATTAATTCTTCTACTTTTATCTTCATTTGTGTTGTTAGTACTTTCCAAATTCAAAATAACTGAAGTTACTTAAACTTTTCTTAGAAGAACAGAAGAAAAAACACCAAATCACTCATACTGCATCTTGAAAGAAAAATCAGGACATATAGCGTCATACACTATATTATATATGGTTCTTAACACCTTTTCATGCTTTCATTAAAATTTAGGAAGACTTTTTTGGAACTAAATCGTCTAAGATTAGTTCCATTATGTATTGAACCTCCCTGAATTTACTGCTTTCCATAAAATATCTTTCTTAACGGAAAAAAAAGGGGAAACAAACCTAAGAAAGGAGTTTATTCTAATTCTTAAAAAAAATTCCGAAATTAATATAATTAACCCAAAGTTATTTTCACTTTAACAATGATATATTTCATATTTTGTTGGGCTTGAAAATACCAAAAAAAGAAATGAAAAAGAAAGTAGAAACACAAAGTGAAACAACTATTGTGGAATCCCAAAACAACTTCAAATTTTAGATAAGAGAAAAACCATATAGCTAGAGACAGCTAAGAATTTATTTCCACATGAAGACACATAAGGGCATCTTAGTTACATTTTCATTTTTAATTGTCCATTATATTAAATTAAGAGATTTGTTTTTTATTTTACTCTGATCATTAATTATTTATTCTCCAACTTATTTCTCAAGATTTTTGAAAAAATTATTATTATTATGAGTAAAATTATAAAGCACCTATTAAAAATAAAAATGAACAATTAAAAGTGAATACAGCGAGTAATTTCCGCTCGAAGGAGTGATGGCCATAAATGAAGCCTACTATTTAATTCAATTTGGATAACAATAAGTTCGTTTAATAATTCCCTGCCGAATCAGCAGCACATGATAAGCCTTTTTGTTTCTATGGTACCACATTTAAAAAAAAAAATCTGTATGTGTATTACGTGTGTGTGAGTACGAGAGTTTGTGCTTTTGTGTGTCACAGCCCTATCTAGGGTCCTAATTGGTAACAGGTAGGTTTGAGCCACTTAGCAAACATATAGTAATATTTAATTGCAATCGGTATTTATATTAAATTAATGCTTGAAAAATATATGTATCTTTCATATATATATATATATAACTTAATTATTATTAAATATTGTGATATAGCTAGAAATTTTAATAAGAAAATTCAAATGCATTAAATTAAAAATAGTTATATAAAAGGAATTCATCAATATATATATTTTGGTAAAGAAAATTCGGTTGAACCCCCATATTTATACATAACTCTATGTTGGTTAAATAATACGTATTCTCACTTTAGTGTTTAATTATAAAAGTTAAAATATTTAATTTAATGAAACACCAAGTGCGACTAAATATTTCATCACTTGAAACTTCGGCAAAGTTTTCCTTAACAGTAGACAATATCCCCCTTATATAGTCAAAATTCTCTATACTATGTATATCAACATCCAATACTTTATCATAACGTGATATGATTCAGGTTGCTCACAAACGGAATAATAGAAAATAAACAAATTAAAAATAAAGGGTAGAAATTCTGACAAGAAGTGAGGAGTAGAACAAATCTCAGAGCCTAACTAAATATTTAAGGTACAATTAATATAATAAATCAACTACAAACGACAAGAAAAAACCAAAAACATAAAGATGTAAAGAAAAAAGAATTACTATTAGTATCAAGCTTAAAAGCAAGCCCAGTGCGTAACTAGATTCAATTGGTTTAATTCGAGGGATAAGACTTAAGAGTGTAACTAGACTCCCTTTGAATATTTTCATTTAAATAGAACTTTTTATCTTGCTAGTCAGGATAAAAGACAAAGAAGAAAGTGTTCATAGTTCATCTTATTATTGAATTATCTCTTTGACTCTTCCTGGAAGATAATATATGCTGTAAAAAGGCTGTAAGTGAATATTGCATCTAAGGATATTACCACAATTAAATGGGGAATGATTTGCTAATGCAACTTTTGAAAACTAAAAGAAATTCCCTTTGACTATTTTGCAAAAATAAATCTCATTGGACATTACCAACTTTGCTTCAAACTGCTGCGATAGCTTTGGCTGAACTTATTCTCCCTTGTTATAAAAGCATTTGAATGTTTGTCCAATAATTACATATTTAATTCGTTGCTTAGACTAAAAAAAGTTTTTCTCTACACAGTGTGAGCACTTAATTTTTGATTATATTTGAATTTTTATCACCTTCTACTATGTAAATATTTTTAAAAATTTAATATATATATATATATATATTTAGCTTTGTTACATTTTTTAATATAGGGTAATAATTAAAAATAATTTAAAAGGTCAAATTATTACGATTAATATTATTTTTTATCTTTATTTTAAAATAAAATAAATTAAAAAAACGAATAAATAAATATTTGTTTTTAATTTTCGGATGAGAATAAAATAATAAAAAAATTAAAAGTATGGAATAAAAAATTAAAAGTAAAAGTAGGTGAAAATTATTTTTTTTAAAAAGTAAAAGAAAGTGAAAAATTAAAAAATAAAAGTAAAAGAATATGGAAATTTAAAAAAATAAAAAGTAAAAGAAAGATGAAATTAAAAACAAAAGTAAAGGTAGCTGAATTTGTTTTTTAAAAAAAGTAAAAGAAAGTGGAATTATAAAAAAGGAAAGTAAAATAAGTGGAAAATAAAAAAAAAGTAAAGTAAAACAAAGTGGAAAATTAAAAAATAAAAGTAAAGGAAAGTGGATTAATTAATAAATAAAAAAATAAAAAATAAAAAATCTGAAAAAATTTCGAATTTTTTTCCTATAAATAGAAGAGAAATGTGAGGAGAAAAGAAGAGAAAAAAGAAAAAATAGAGGAGAGAATTGAGAGGAAAAAATAATTCTTCTTCTGCGCTAAGGGAATTTCTACTCGTTTCATTCTTTTCTTGCTCTTTCTTTTGAAAATTCAACCAATTCATCAACTTGTTTAAGAACCAAAAATGCCTTAAATTCAAGCCTATAAACACCTTATGAAGCTTCATTGATAGTCACCTCTCTCATGCCAAAAACCAGCAGCCTCACGAGGTACAATCGAGTTTCGGTCCGGGCTCGAATTTTAGAAGGTTCGTCGCTAGATTTTCTGCTCATATGCCGATTTGCCTTTTGTTTGGTGTACTTACTCGGCTCAGAATTGTTTTTGCATTAATCAAGTTCTGAAGGAAATTTTTTGCTTAAAGGTCCATTGCTTATCCTCCCTTTGTTAATTATTTCATTGTTTTGTGTGATGTTCTTATAGAGGTTCATGTAATAATTTTTTGTGTTATTTTATTTATACACATTATCATGTTGTAGTTTCTTTTTACATGTTTCAAGTGATTTGTCAACAGATTATTTGAATAGGATTTCATCTTAATGAGATTTGCTATTTAGAATTAAGAATGAAGATCTTGCCATATTAATGGGCCATGCGTTGGAGTTCAAGTAAGTGAACCAGAAATGAGTTACCACATTTAATAGAAAAGAAAGAATTAGACATGGGTTGGATTGAGTATAAATATGTCAGGCCCAATAATTTTGTCACTAGACTAATAATTAGCTCATTCTTCCATAATGGATAAATGTCTCATAATTTCAAAGATAGAGTAGTAAGTTATAAATATTTCTAAGTGTGGATGACTTCGCAATACTTTAAATAACTAATATATTTTCCGACTTCTAATTAATTTCCTATCTATAAACTCTTGGTCTTACAATAATTTCAAATTAGTTTAGGAAAATAATACAAGTGCGCATTCACGTGACTTGACCAATCAACTCCGAATAATAATAAATGTCTTATTGATTGTGTACACGTACGCGTGATATGATTCTTGACGCCAAACAAAAATGAATACACGTACGCGTGACTTATTTCAAGAAAATTTTCATAAATCTAATAAAGCAATAAAAGCGGACATAGGTAAAACATGAGAACCAATAAAATACAGGTTATCCAAAAATAATATAAGCCAAATGTAGTCAATAAAGCGACCGTGCTAGAACTACGGGACTTGGAGAATGCCTTACACCTTCTTCCCGGTCAACAGAATTCATTACCCGGACTTTGTTTTCGCAGACCAATAATAATAGAGTCAAACCTTCCTTTGACCAGGGATTCAAATAAATTGTAACTTGGAACACCCAAAAAATCAATTCCAAGTGGCGACTCTATAAATAAAATAATCCCTACTCAAATTTATCAATTTAATTGGAAAAATTCTTTAACCAATAATAATCCATAATACATATCTTTTGGGGA
>AWOL01S0004071.1:0-23046 GCA_000715115.1 Nicotiana otophora | reverse complement strand
CGAGTACCCCCCTCCCCCCCCCTCCCGAGTGCGATCCGGATCGAAATCGGATCAATTTTTGGACTTAGGCAAATTCTAAAATTTGTAGCTTCTGGTGTCATCGCACCTGCGGAAGGACTAACTGCAGGTGCGGACTCGCACAAGTGAGCTGTGGCTCGTAGAAGCGGACAAAGGGCTGCCTAGTTGGAGCCGCAGAAGAAGAAAGAACTCCGCAGAAGCGAAGCCGCTTTGCGATTTAACCCACCGCAGAAGCGTAAGACGCGCAGAAGCGAAAGGCATGGTCGCACCTGCGGTTGCGCAGAAGCGGACCATGTTCCGCAGGTGTGAAAGCACTGACCAGATTACAAAAACAGAGGAGTCCGAGATTTTGTCATTTTTGACATTTTCAAAAGCGGGTGAAGCAATTTTTGAGCGAGAAATCAAGGAAAATCTTGAGGTAAGTCACACGTGATCATTGTTAGTCAATTATATTGGATTATCATTTAATATTTCGAATAGATTACATGTTATTAGGTGAAATTAGAGGATTTGGGTCTAGGGATTTCAAAATAAAAATTTGAGATTTGGAGGTCAAGTTGATGTCGGATTTTGGTAAAATTAGTATGGATAGACTCGTGGTTGAATAGGCGTTCATATTTCATAACTTCTGCCGGATTCCGAGATGTGGGCCCTACATGCCATTTTTGAGTTAATTTCGGATTTTTATTAAAAAATGAAGTATTTTCTTATAGAATTAATTCTATTATTTTTGTTGACTGTATCGAATTAATTATCACTAGATACGAGTCGACCGAAATCGGAAAATCGAGAAAAAAAAGCATACTACTTGGTTAAATTGGAGAAAGTCGAGGTAAGTGACTTGTCTAACCTTGTGTGGGGGAAATTTTCCCTAGGATTGGTATTGATGTGATTATTGAAATATATTGAAAGTTGTGTACACGAGTTGACGAGTGTGTACACAGACTAAATGTGAAAGATTATATTTTTAAATTATGTAGATCATTGTTGCGCATTTATTAAAGTATTTTATCTTGTTATATTCTTCATCATTGATCTCAAATATATACCTTAAATTTATTTGACCTTTTTGTGCTAATTGTTTTACCTGTTTAGTTGAAACTTGGTTTCCTTTATTCTGTGAATTATTTGAAGGTTGATTTTCTTTAAATTAAATATTATTAATATGAAGTATTTGACATTTTTAAAATTTTATATTGAAGCAACGTATTAAAGATTTTGAAATTTTATTTTCCTGAATTATGTATTCCTGAATAGTTTTGTAAAATTTTCGTACTCATTGTGATGGAGCCGTGAGCTCTTTATTGTGGAAAAATATTATTGATAATTTATTTTGGCATGAGCCGTGAGCTCTTTATTGTGGAAAAATATTATTGATGATTTATTTTGGCATGAGCCGTGAGCTCTTTATTGAGGAAAAATATTGCTGTTGATATTTTGGCAAGTTAAATTATTTGAGCACTTGAGGTGCAAATTGTGATATATTGTGATATTGAAACGCATGCGGTGGTATAAAGTTTGGATATTGAAACGCATGCGGTGAGATAAGAGTGGCTTGATACGCGTGGCTAGTAGGGGGAACTACTAGAAGTCATGTGGTTTGATAAGGATAGCTAAAACGCGGGATGCTATTTCGGGAAAACGTTTTCCTTAAAATAAATTTTGAAGGCTCCCGCGGTGAGTTAAGAAAATGAGATATTGTGAATTTATTTTGATTTGGGACTACGAGGTGGTACCTCGGTAGTGCCCTTGTTGATATTGATGTATGGTCGTAGTTGCCTTTAATTTTGTTGTGATTTTTCTTAAAGTTGAAAAGAAATTCTATTTTATTTCCACGAGGTATTTATTTTCCATTATTTGGTGTAATTAAATGTGACATACTACTTGATTCATTTCCATTGTCATTTTATCTTATTATATTGTTTAAACATTTTATCATGTCATTATTTATTCTCCAGTAGGGCCTGACCTGACCTCGTCACTACTCTACCGAAGTTAGGCTTGGCACTTACTGGGTACCGTTGTGGTGTACTCATACTACGCTTCTGCACATCTTTTTGTTCAGATTCAGGTACATCTTATCAGACTAGGAATCAATAAACTAGCTGTACGAGGGGACTTCGAGGTATATTTGCCAGCGTCTGCAGACTCCGGAGTCCCTTTCTATCTTACTATGTTGTTTCCTTATTTGTTTTAGACTCTGATGTATAGAGACATAGAGAATAAATTCTTAGAAGCTTGTGACTTTTTTTTTACTGGGTTTTGAGAGTTGAAATTGTTTGAATTGTAGTTTATTTATTTTAGATATTTATTATTATTCCGCATTGATAGGCTTACCTAGTCTTAGAGACTAAGTGCCATCACGACATCCTACGGAGAGAATTTGGTGTCGTGACATATTGGCTCGTTCGAGGTAAGTAACTCTTCTAAACTTAGTGTTGAGGGTATGAAACCTCGTAATATGTGTTATGTGATCGGTATTGAGGTGACGCACATACTAGGTGACGGGCGTGTGGGCGTGTACTATATGAATTGGACTCTGTTGCTTCTATGGCACTGTATAGTGGTCCTACCTTGTTGATATCCGTGTTTCCACCATGTGATAAAGTAGTTAAGCTGTCAATCATGCTAGTTATCATGTTTAGGCATTATGCCGACACTGTTTGGACCCATAGTGGTCGTTTCTTACTGTCATCTCACTGATTTCATTGATATTTCGTACTCAGTCATATCCATGCATTCATACCATATCTCAGTCCCAGTTATTATTTATTGATACATCATATCATTGTTGTCGGGCTAGTTTCATGACATTCTGAGCCAGTGAGTGAGACAAGAGGGATTGATGACTGAGTGAGAGTGATATTTTGGGATCGTGCTGCACACCACAGCATGTTATATAGATTATATATCATGGGATCGGGCTGCACGCCGCAACGATATATTGACATTTTAATGGGATCGGGCTACACGCCGCAGCGATATAGCGCTTGGGCTAAAAGGAGCCCCTCCGGAGTCTGTACACCCCCAGTGAGCGCAGTCGACTATATATATATGGATCGGGCTGGACGCCGCAGCGGGTATTGTACAGCGCTGAGTGATTGAGTGTGCTGAGCATTGAGCATAGTGAAAGATGATGCGAGACAGTGAGATTGAGTACTATGAGAGTGTGAGTATATGAGCTCATCATCGAGATGCATTGCATTTGATATGCGTACTTGAGATACATGCATAGAGATACATTTCCTTCTGCTACCCAGTTTTGGGACATTTATGATTTTACCTGTATCTTGACATGTAGGCATAGAGACATACTTTCCTCATGCTATCTAAAAATGAAACATCTTATTTATTGTTGAAAGGATTTTTGGAAAAAATCACAGTTTTCAAACTGACTCGTATTTTGGCATATTCGGTAAAAGATTTGAGTTTCACTGAGACATCTTTTATTACCTGTGTTATGCTGTTATGAATTATTATGGAATATTGGTATTGTACCCGACCTTGTATTAGCTCGTCACTACTTTCAACCTAAGGTTAGGTTTGTTACTTACTGAGTACATGGGGTCGATTGTACTTATACTATACTTCTGCACCTTGTGTGCAGATGTTGGCTGCTCATATTGCTGTGTTCGATGGGAGTTGGATTGATGATGTACCTGCGTCCCGGTTGTAGCTGCCTCTTGTTCGTAGTAGCCTTAGATCTATAAAACCCTGTTTATGTACTTTTCAAACAGACTATGTATTTATTTCATTTCAGCTTTGTAAATTCTATTCTTAGAAGCTCACGGTTTGTACTACTAGTCCTTGGGAAATGTATAAAATTCAGTAAATTACTATCATTTATTTGTCCTGTTAATATCATTGGAATTGGATAGTTACTAGTTGGCTTACCTAGCGGGTTGGATTAGGTGCCATCACGACTAGTGGATTTGATATCGTGATAGTTGCAAATAATTGAGAATATTATTTGGAGTTTATATCTCAATTTTGAAAGTGTTTTGTGAAGATTAGACTTGATTTTGGCTGAATTTCATATTTAAAGAAGAAGAAGAAGACATGACATACAATATACTTATGAAATTATTGTAAAGTTGTATTATAATTGTATTATGTTGTAGTTATATTTTTTTTATTTGAATGTTGTATGAAAATTGAAAAATAGTTGTATAATGTATGAATCATTATATAAAATTTGTATTTAAGTTATCAATACTATCTTTTTACATAAAGTTGTTCATATGTATCAAAATTATATTAAGAGAGAAAGTTTTGATTGGAATTTCAAAGAGGAAGAAGAGCACACCACTTAGAAAATATAAACAAATCATATACAAAATATATACAAAAGACATATTATATAAAATTTGTATGAAAATTGTATTTAAGTTGTATGTTATCGTAGATGTATTTTAACTGGTAAAAACAATCTATGAAAGTTGTAGATTACGAACTCAGCTCAATGATGTCTGGCCTAGTAGGAGGTACCTGTATCCTCACAAAATTTGTGCAGAAGTATAGCATGAGTACACCACAACGGTACCCGGTAAGTGCGAAGCCTAACCTCAGTAGAGTAGTGACGAGGTCAGGTCAAGGCCCCTACTGGAATAAATAAGAAAAATTGTACAAGTGTATAACAGTGGTAATGAAAGCAATGAAATTGAAAATAAAAATAACACATCAAGAATAGCTATACGGAACCAAAGAAAATAATGCAACACGAAGAAAACAAGGAATGATATGCTAAGGAAACAAAAAATCCAAAGACAAGTGCAGCAATAGAGAAATACCAACAAGAGTCACTACTGAGGTACCGTCTCGTAGTATCAAATCACAAGAATAATTCAAAATCTTTCCTTATATCACCGCGGGAGCCTTACATTTATTTTTGAAAATTATTTTTCTGAAATAGCATCCCGTATTTTAGCCCACCTTATCACACCGCATGGCTTCTAGTAGTTCCCCTACTAGCCACACGTATCAAGCCCACCTTATCTCACTGCATGCGTTTCAACCCCAAACCCTTATACTACCGCATGCGTATCAATATTATAACGTAACACAAATCGCACCTCAAGTGCCCAATATCAAAACTTGCCAAATAAACCAACAATAACAGTGTTTTCATAATAAAGAGCCCATGAATCAACCACAATGTACACAAGAGTCTCAACAACAACCACCGAAAGTGAATAACATAATAGAATAGTATTTAACAACTCAACATGTTGCCTCAATGTGAATCACGACCTTTATAACTCAATACCATTTTAAACAACAAGATATTCCAAGAACAACAACTTCACGTAAAAATTTAACGGTTAAATAATGAATATGGAATAAGCGAAACAAGAACTTCAACTAAACATGTCGTGCTATTAACAAATAAGAGCTAAGACAAATAGAGCATGTGAAATAGATTAATGATGATAAAGATAACATGTTAAGATAACTCAATTAAGGCATGAAAGGAATCTGCAAAGCTAAAATTGGTAAATTTCCATATTTAGACTGTGCACATACTCGTAACCTTGCGTACACGGCTTTCACGCATCACAATTACCACAAAACAATACCAAAACTTAAGGGGTAATTCCTCCCCACGAAGTTAGGCAAGACACTTACCTCAAAACACGTTAACCCAATCCACTAGTTGGTCTTTCCCTCGATTATCCAACTTCGAACGACTCGACTCTAGCCAAAACAACTTTATACTATAAATATAAATTACAGGAAACTATTTCGAACAATAAAATTACGATATTTGCTAAGAAATAAAAAGTCAATTCAAAAAGTCAACTCAGGCCCGCGTCTCGAAACCTGACCAAAATTATAAAATCATAATACCCACTCAATAACGAGTCCACCCATACTAGAATTAATCAAATTCGACCTCAAATCGCATTTCAAATCCCCAAATTTTAGCCTAAAAAATTTCACAAAATTTTCCCCAAATTTGCAACTCAAAATACTAATTAAATAATGAAAACAATCATAGATTTGTGTAATTTAACCAAAAAATCACTTATTTTAATTTGTGAACGGGTTCTACCATCTCTACGGAAACCATATACCACCTCCTAATTCTCTTTTTGTTTTCCATAACTCCGATCAGGCATACCAGCAGCAATACCGCCGCTAACACTGCCACCACCTTTCCTATGGGAAACCTACAATCCCTTTTCTAAACATCAAAACTAAAACCCAAAAATGAAAAACATGAAGAAGAAAGAAAAAAATCCTAATAAAATTTTGAAACCCAAATGTCACGATAAAAGAAAAATCTCTTTTGCTTCAAGTTTTCTCATCTTCAAATCTAGTCCTTTGTAAATCAGAAACAATGAGTCGACTTGACTGGGTCAATTCACCGAAAAATATTTTTGGCCAGAAAATAATTTTAACGCTCATATCAATACTCTAGTTGTTGGCACATTTATTTTTTCTTGAAATTATAAGGTGATTTAGGAGTAGCTTAATAAGTTATTTGCATCGTATTTGGTGAAGAATAATCTCAATGCCTAATTTATTGAGGAGAAAAGAGGGGGGAGAGGAAGGGGAGAAGAACAGAAAAGTTGGAAGAAAATTAATTAGGGAGAGGAAGATGAACGGGAAACTGGGGGAGAAGGGGGACGGAAATTCTGGAAAAGAAGAACAAAACGTGGGCAGGGGAGGTGGGGGCGATGGAGCTCACATGATTTTCCTTTTTCTTTCTTTTACATTTTGTCTTATCTTTTCATTTTTA
Source organism: Nicotiana otophora (assembly GCA_000715115.1). Classification (NCBI taxonomy): domain Eukaryota; kingdom Viridiplantae; phylum Streptophyta; class Magnoliopsida; order Solanales; family Solanaceae; genus Nicotiana; species Nicotiana otophora. The sequence continues at coordinate 16,286 of AWOL01S0004071.1, read as the reverse complement.
ATTTCTTTTTATATTTTAGTATTATTTTTTTACATAAACAAATTGAATTTACGCGCCTAATTTGCGTGAATTACACACAGCATTGTCATATCACACATGATATTGCCACATAAGCATAGTCAATGATCAAATGTGTCGTTTAATGTACAAATAGTTGAGTTGGTGTATTTAAATGAGAAAGTCCAAAGTTTCTTTACCGGATTGACAAATGATTACAAGTTTAAGTGGTCCAGAGGCTATTTTGTCTTTATTAATTAAAGAGAAAGAAGAGATTAAAGGATGATCCGCAAATGAAAAGGCAGACCCCTTTTACAGGTATTTGAATGATCTGCCGACATAATCATTACGTCATAAAAAAAAGAATTCAAAGATGAGTTCTTCCACCTATAATTCTTTTTCATGCTACTTTTTATTTTCTTTCTTTGACTTTTCATTATTTTATTTTGTCTACTTTTATTTCTTTCACATATAATAAGGTTTGCTCCCATCAAAGTATTGTTATAAAGGACATATATTATAATATAACATAATAATTAGTTATAAGAAAAATTTGACTTTTATAGTGAACGGCAGTTACATGTAGATGTTGTTATGATTGTATAATGATTAGATAATTAACGTTAACATCAAGACTTGGTTAGATAAAACTTGTTTCCCATGGAATATTACACCTAAAAGTTAGCAGTATTATTCAAGTGGTCGGCTGCCGGTCAAGAGAAAAGTAATTTTTAAACGAAAATGTTACTCCCTCCGGTCTACAATAAGTGATTTTTTGGTTGTTTTCACACAGATTAAGAAATTCACCATTTAACATTAATTAGCAAGAAATTGACCATATTAACCTTTACTATCTCTTCACATAAACACTCTTAACACATACTCCATCACTATTTACTCCAATGCAGTGTAAGAAAAATATAATTAATTCATTCTTGAAATCTGAAAAAATCACTTATTTTGGACCACAAAAAAAAAGCCAAAAAATTACTTATTGTGGACCGAAGGGAGTATTATATTAATTTCATTTAGTAAATAGTGTCAAAATACTATTGCTAACATTTTCTATTGTTTCTTTTTACTACAAAATCCCTTGGGACGAAAGCTGAATTCAATTGGAAAAATACATAAGTTACCCCCTGAACTATGGACCAAATCCCTGTTACACACTTTTTGCGAACGAAAATAACTTTACACACTCAACCTTTTCAGATTGTTCCTAATACATACAACTTTTTTCTTGATCAGTTTTTTCAAAACATGAATAATGTCACACTCTAATGAGATAGTGACATGTGTCATTAACATATTTAAAAAATAGATAAAAAACTTAAAATTATAATTAAACACATCTTCTTCATCATGGATGCCATCTCTTAGACTCCTATTCAGATTTCTCTACATCTGCTAGTTCTATTTTCACCTCATTTTCTCCATTATCTTTCTTACCTTCTTCTTCTTTGTTATTTTCTTTTCGAGCAGGTGATTCCCATAACTGATTATTAAGATCCGCCATTTTCATAGGATCAGATCAACATCTCATTAGAAGCAAACTATTTTTAGGCGGCATGAAAATGCTTACTCTGGCTTTCTCCTCTTCCTCTACTTCTAATTTCTTCATTTTAACAGTATTCTCAATATCCCAAAAAAATCTCAAAATAATTTGGACAAACCCATAAAATCTCTCTTCAAAATTGTTATCTCTCTCCACCTTTATAATTCCACAGACCATGAAGTTTCATTAATAAACTCTTCTTAATTTCTAGGGAGGAGTTTCCGGAAAACAAACAGGGGTCTAGGGACGATGGGGACTGTGGAAGAAAAACAAGGGAGGAGTTTTGATTGTTAAGAAAGTACAAAATAAAGTAAAAGAAACGAAATAAAAGAAAGAAAAAGAAAAAAGAAAAATCATTTTAAACCGTTGGATCAATTTTATTAGATCTAGATCGTTCAAATAAAGAATCAGATAAGTTTTTTTGTTTCTTCACGTGCCTTATTTTTGTTGGTAAACCACGCAGTGGCCATGTAGGCATAGTAGCGTGTATTAGGTACAGTCTGAAAAATTTGTGTGTGTAAAGTTATTTTCGTCAACAAAAAGTATGTAATAGGAATTTGGTCCACAGTACAGGGATAACTTATGTATTTTGCCAATTCAATTAGATTGAGTCTTGCAAGAAAACTTGCGTAAGTTATGACTGGCACTAATCAAATAATGCTTTAGTTTTGCAGATTAAAAATTACATAATTGTATGTTGAAAAATATATGTTGTACATTTGTTATGGAAATTTTATAATATAATTTTTTTCTCTCCTTACATAGCCAACAACCTTTAATCGACCTATAATTCGGAATTTTACACAACACAGCAGTCCAACAAAGCTCACAACAAAAAATAATCCTAATCTGTATTTCTTTCAAAAATTTAACCAAAATGTATTATATAGTAAAATATTTTTGGGATTTTTACCTTCTTATACTACATATGAAACTTTATTAACCTTCCTAATCAAGTTTTAACTTAATTACATGGCCATGTACAATTTACCAATTATATACAAATTAGTTTTAAATATGTCCCTTTATATTAGGAATTGAATAAGGAATCACTTATTTTCCATCCATGTTCTCTCTCCTGCGCTCTCTCTCTCTCTCTCTCTCTCTCTCTCTCTCTCTCTCTCTCCCGCGCTCTCTCTCTCTCTCTCTATCTCTCTATCTCTTATTCATGATTGTCAATCAATAACTTAACAATTTTCTCATTCATGTTGCATAATTGGTGTTCAAATTGAAATTGTCAATCAATAAATTTTGAAGGTGTTTGACTCTCCACCATTGACAGCCATTAAAAAGCTTTGAAGTTTTGAATTCGAATTCGGATTTTCAAAAACCATTATTTGTTTGGATTGGGTGTTATTGTTGTAACGACCCGATCGGTCGTTTTGAGTATTTGCACTTCGCGCGATAGTTAACGGACATGAGTAGCTCCGTATGATGTATTATGACTTATGTGAATCGTCGGTTTTAATTTTTAGGTTATTCAGAATCGAATTGGAAGAATGGATTTCATTATTGAAGCTTTAAATTGGGAGAGTTGACCAAGTTTGACTTTTTGTGAATTTGAATTCGAAACGGAGTTTTGACGGTTCCGGTAGGTCCGTTGAGTGATTTTGGACTTAGGAGCGCGTCCGGATTGTGATTTGGAGGTATGTAGTGGAATTTGGTTTGAAATGGCAAAAGTTGAATTTTTGGAAAGTTTGACCAGGAATGGACTTTTTGATATCGGATTCGGATTGTGATTTCGGGAATTAGAATAGCTTCATTTTGTTAAATGTGACTTGTGTGCAAAATTTGAGGTCAATCGGACGTGATTTGATAGGTTTTAGCATCAGTTGTGGAAGTTTGAAGTTTTAAAGTTCATTGATTTCGAGTTGAGGTGTGATTCGTCATTTCGTTATTGTTATGTGTATTTTGAGGCCTCAAATAGGTCCGTGTTATGTTATGGGACTTGTTGGTATGTTTGGACGAGATCCCGAGGGGTTAGGGCATGTTTCAGATTGATTTTCGGATCATTTTCTTCAATGTTGCTATTGTTGGTTCTGGTGTGACCGCACCTGCGGCTGGTTTGCACAGGTGCGATGGTCGTAGAAGCAACGAAGGGGTCGCAGGAGCAGAAATATTGATGGGAGCAGGGTTCCGCAGAAGCGAAGATTGCTTTGCATCTGCGAAGGCGCATATGCGGTTAGCAGCGCAGAAGCGATATTTCGGCGCACACCTGCGAGTGCGCAAATGCGGGTATTTTACTGCAGGTGCGAAGGCAGGCCTCTAGTCCTTCTCCGCAGAAGCGTGATTTTTGGTCGCAAAAGCGGTGTCGCAGGTGCGAAAGTGCTGGGCAGAATGATAAATACAAGGGTTCGCGATTTTGGCTTCATTTTAACATTTCCATACTTCTACTCGGTTTTGGTTATATTTCATGAATCTACCTTCGGATTTGATTATGAATTTAAAGAAAAAATTGGGGGTTTTGGCCTAAAGTTTCATAATATGAATTTTTGAGTTTTGGACATCGAATTGGAGTCGGATTTGAGTTAAACTAATATGGTTGGACTCGTAATTGAATGGGTTGTTGAATTTTGTGAGATTTGTTGGGTTCTGAGGCACGGGCCCGAGTGTGCTTTTTGGCCAGTTTTGGATTTTGATTAAAGATTCGATCTTTATCATCTGGAATTGTTTCCTTGGGCTTTATTTGATGTATTTGAGTTGCTTTTGGCTAGTTTTGAGCCGTCCGGAGGTCGCTACGCGCGTGATGGCATCTTTGGAGCATCGATTGGCTTGCTCGACATTGGTATTGGTTTGTTCGAGGTATGTAACTCTTCTAAACTTAGTGCTGAGGGTATGAAACCCCGTAATATATGTTATGTGATCGGTATTGAGGTGACGCACATGCTAGGTGACGGGCGTGTGGGCGTACACCATGTGAATTGGGACTCTGTTGCTTCTATGGCACTGTATAGTTGTCCTACCTTATTGATATTCGTGTTTCCACCATGTGATAAAGTAGTTAAGCTGTCAATCATGCTAGATATCATGTTTAGGCATTATGCCGACACTGTTTGGACCCATAGTTGTCGTTTCTTACTGTCATCTCACTGATTTTATTGATATTTCGTACTCAATCATATCCATGCATTCATATCATATTTCAGTCTCAGTTATTATTTATTGATACATCATATCATTGTTGTCGGACTACTTTCATGATATTGTGAGCCCATGAGTGAGACTGGAGAGATTGATAACTGAGTGAGGCCGAGGACCTGAGTGAGAGTGATATTTTGGGATCGGGCTGCACGCCGCATCATGTTATATTGATTATATATTATGGGATCGGGATGCATTCCGCAATAATATATTGATTACATTTTTATGAGATCGGTCTGCACGCCGCAGTGATATAACGCTTCAGCTGAAAGGATCCTCTCCGGAGTCTGCACACCCCCAGTGAGCGTAGTCGACTATATATATGTGGATCGGGTTGCACGCCGCAGCGGGTATAGTACAACGCTGAGTGATTGAATGTGCTGAACATTGAGCATAGTGAGAGAGGATGCGAGACAGTGAGATTGAGTACTATGAGAGTGTGAGTATATGAGCTCATCATCGAGATGCATTGCATTTGATATGCATACTTGAGATATATGCATAAAGATGCATTTCCTTATGCTACCTAGTTTTGGGACACTTATGATTTTACCTATATCTTGACATGTAGGCATAGAGACGTACTTTCCTCAAGCTATCTGAACATGAAACATCTTACTTATTGTTGAAAGGATTTTTGGGTAAAATCACAGTTTTTAAACTTACTCGTATTTTGGCATATTCAGTAAAAGATTTGAGTTTCACTGAGATACCTCTTTTATTACCTGCGTTATGTTGTTATGAATTATTGTGGAATATTGGTATTATACCCGACCTTGTTTTAGCTCGTCACTACTTTTAACCTAAGGTTAGCTTTGTTACTTACTGAGTACATGGGGTCGGTTGTACTCATACTACACTTCTGCACCTTGTGTTCAGATGTTGGCTGCTAATATTACTATATTCGATGGAAGCTGGATTGAAGATGTACCTGCATCCCGGTTGTAGCTGCCTCTTGTTCGTGGTAGCCTTAGATTTATAAAACTTTGTTTATGTACTTTTCAAACAAACTATGTATTTATTTCATTTCATCTTTGTAAACTCTATTCTCAGAAGCTCATGATTTGTACTACCAGTCCTTGAAAAATGTATAAAATTCAGTAAATTACTATCGTTTATTTGTCCTGTTAATATTATTGGAATTGGATAGTTACTAGTTGGCTTACCTAGTGGGTTGGATTAGGTGCCATCATGACTAGTGAATTTGGGGTCGTGAAAAGTTGGTATCAGAGCTCTAGGTTCAGAGGTTCTACAAGTCATGAGCAAGTGTCTAGTAGAGTCTTGCGGATCAGTATGATGACGTCCATACCCATCTTCGAGAGGCTACAAGACATTTAGGATATACTTCCTATCTTTCTTTCCTTATTGTGCGACATTGATTCAGCTTGAAGCGTAACCTTTTGAATTTCTTCCATGCATTCGTATGTGCACATGAGTGCTATGTATCAGCTGTGTAATAACGGCTTGTGATTCCATGGTTGAGGTGCGAGATGTGATTTGGGCATGCTGACAATGGGCCAGTCTGGAGGACTTGAGGCCGGGTTTTGACGGTAGCCTGAGCACAGAGATTTCGATTGAGTGAGCACATGCTTTTGGGACTTATATGTCCGTTGGTGTCCCTATTAATGGAATTTGTGATTGGATGACTACGTGGTGAGTATGATGTGACTGCGAGATGTGTTCATATTGTTCGAATGTGACGAGAAAAGTTTACTTGAGAGGTAGCAAGGACTATTGGATGTTTGATTTCTGTCTTGATATGGCGTGTGGTCTCGAGTTATAGGTGTGTTGAGGGTTCTCTCATGTTGTTTAGTTGTGGAGTGAAGTAGATTCTCATGTCTTGTTGATGAGTTTAGAATCAAGAAGATTAAGTGATTGCATAGTAATCGTGACTATGGAAGGGTATAGAGAGATGTCAGTTTGAGGCAGAGGAGGTGGGTTATCTCGTGCGAGGTGTCCTGAGGTTGTGTGGTCCTTATGATATTTTGTAAAGAGTTTTCTTTTACCAGTGAATGATATATGTTACAATTTGAGATTTGCAGATAATGTGAAGTATTAGATGGTTTGCGTTACATGAGCTCAGGAAGGATTTGGTTGAATCTCACTGCGGTATTATGGCAGTAATAGAGTATGGGCATTGTGAGTTGTGTGTTTTGATATATGGCTTTGAGCCAAGTGGGGAGTCTGCTATCGACAAGTTGATTGCATGATTATGTGTTATATTGGTTTCGGTTTGAGGTATACCGGTGAATCATCTATAACTGCAGCGGTTGAGATTAAGGATGACTCGAGTAAGGGAATTTCTGGATACGAGTTGTATTACACTCTATTGGTATATGGGAATTATGGAATGATTGAGTGGTTAGTCTTGAAGGATGTAGTGTGCGTAGAGTAGGAATTTGCTCGGTTGCTTAGGAGTGTGGGTTACTCCCTTGGGTGTTGGTGTGCTAATGGGGCATAGGCCGTTCGATCCGTTTGGTCAGTTTAATTGAGATTTGAGAAGAGTGGATGACTCTCGAGAATAGTTCTAATGGATTCAAGATTTAAATGTAGCGATTTGGAATTTTCAAGATTGGTATATGGCTAGAAACTGAGAGTTACATTGAACGGTGTAGAGACTTGTGATATTTTTATATCATTGGAGATTATGCATTTCAGTATCAAGAAGGTGAAGGAAACAGTTTTAGGTTCACATAAGGTCTCTTTAGAGTTAGTATCTCGGTTGTGGTGCTTCGGGGTGCTTAAGAGGGAAGTCAGCAGCTTGTGGGCCTTAGGGCGTTGTGGTTTTATACTAGGGCCTCTTGTGTGGTGAATTTTGGTTAAGGATCGTGGTGTTCTAGCAAGGAGAAGTATAAATTTAAAGGCAATTTGGAAAGGACTTGGAGAAATAGGATAACTTGGTAGTAGGTTGGGTAAGCACAGTAATGAATATAATTGGTTCTTTGGGTACTTATGACGTGGCTAGTCTCTACAGGTGTTTCATGGCAATGCTATTGGGTTTTGGCAACTTGTGTGGCTGGGTTGAGTTAGAGAGATTCAGTTCTGATAGCTTAGTTATGAGCAAATGGGTTCGAAGAGTTCTCAATGGTTTTTACCAAGGTTTGAGGGGTATTTTTCCTGCTGGCGTGAGGAGCGTGTAGTGTATAGTGCATTTCTCCTGGATGCAATCACATGGAAGGTCCTTGGCTAATTGGGTATGTAGTTGCTTGTGACTCGAAGTGGACTATGAAATTCTCGTATTTTTCATATGATGACATGGTATATGTGGTGTGTTGTGTGGGATTGAGATTTATATAAGCGGGATCCCAGTTCTATTTTGGAAGGGAAGGTCATAAAATTTGTAGGTAGCATGGGTGGTTTCAAATGATTAGGTAAATGATATTACTATTTGGTATGGCTTGATGAGAGTATACATTTCAGAAGGGGCAATGTGTTTTGATGTATGGATACTTCACTAGTACTACGACACTCTTCTGGTTGATCGACTGCTGATATTCAAATTTTGCTATATGGCACGGAAGAATTTTAGAAGTATTCCTCATGGATGATCGTGTATGAGAGATGTGTTAGACATTCTGGCAGTGGATTTGGGATCAGATATGGTGATTCGTATGTTCTATGGATTTGGAGACCGGGAGTTCTCAGGAGTAGACTGTTTCATAGTTGTGGACTGTGAAGTCGTGGCCGAAGCTAGCCAGATGATAGTATGTGTTATGATTCAGTCAATTGTAGGCTTTCAGAGGTTTATTTATCTATTTGTGGGTGCCCATAGTTGATTTGGGGGTCCATTGGTAGTCCCCAATTAGGATGTGTATTCTACACCGAGTTGGATCGGTTGGCTCCATAATGCTATTGTTGAGAGATGTGTCATTCGTTGTTGCTGAGCTTATTCGTGTTCTGCAATTTTCTGTGAGCTACTCTTCTATGCTATGAGGAGTTGTTATTTGTTGGTTTTAGGCACACATGGTGCGGTTCTATTGTGGTCTTATAGCGGAATTTGAGCAAGATGAGTAGTTGGGTATTGCATGATTGGGAGCGTATTGGTTATGTTCTTTCGGGTTTTGTATGGCATTATGTCATCTGCTTCTCCGTGGTTATGGTAATGCACTTTGGGTACATGATGTCAAATTTCGCGTGGCTATTGAGTTTGAGCAGGGTGGCTCGAGGTATATGATATGGATCAGCGTTTGGATAGAGTCGTACATTGCAGCGAAGTTATGTTGAGGTATGATCCCTTGTGCTAGATTCCTGTGTTTTGGTCCTACGATGTGTAATAGGTTCTTAGCATTGCGTTGTGGTGGTACCCGTTGAGCTTGCGGGACGATTCTCTTGATTGAGTCATTTTCGTGATTGAATACATTTGGATTGTTGCTTATTGGTGCATGGATTTCACGGTTTGTGACTCTGAGTAGTATGGGTGTTGCGTGTCAGTAGAGTAGTTGGTATTCCATAGGATAGAGTCGTCGGATCTCGTGTCACGACCCAAAATTTCCCACCGACGGGACCGTGATGGCGCCTAACATTTCACGTGCTAGGCAAGCCAACGTTAGAGAATCATTAAACCAATTTCTTATTTCCATTCAGTAAATAACAATAATTAACTAAGATGAAATATAATAAGTGTGGAATATTATAAAACTGTATTAATTACTACCACCCGGATCTAGAGTCACAATTCACGAGCATTCTAGAATTTCCTACAAGTAATAGTCTGAAAGAAATACAACTGTCTGAATAAAAGAAAATAGTAGGACATAAAATATAGACGGGGACTTCAAGGTATGTGAATGCCGACAGATCTACCTTGAGCTCCGGACAGCGGACCAATAGCAAAATCTCGATCAACCTGAGCCGGTACCAAAATCTGCACAGAAAGTGCAGAGTGCAGCATCAGTACAACTGAAACCATGTACTGGTAAGTGTCGAGCCTAACCTCGGTGAAGTAGTGACGAGGCTAGGACAAGACACCTACATATAACCTGAACAGTATAATCATGCTAGTGGCAACAACAGTAAGTAAAGAAATAATGCAGAAATAATGGGAAGGGGACATACAGTGGGGGAATACAATATAAAGAGTGAGAATAATGAAAAGACAGAATTAAACCGAAAATCCTTAAATGAATGGAGCAAATAAAACAGCAAAGGAAAACTGCACGGCATCACCCTTCGTGCTTTACTCTCAACCTCACCAAATAAATAAATAGAACGGCACGACATCACCTTTCGTGCATTAAACCTCTCATAATTTACATGGCATCACCCTTCGTGCTTTATCACTCACAAATCACGGCACGACATCACCCTTTGTGCTTTACACTCTTCCTCACAATATAAATAATGCATGCACGGCATCACCCTTCGTGCTTTACACTCCTCCTCACATATCACAGAATCAATAACAACGGATAGATAAGAGTATCACAAAGAAATCAGTATTTTACCCATAATCAATAGCACAATGTAACCTCAACCTTGAATCAATATTCGAAAGTTACCAAATCTCAGTGAAACCAGATATAAGTCAACCAACATTTTAAATAACACGCTAAGTATGGATAGTAGAATTTAAGACTACAAAATAGACAAGAATAGAATTTCACTCGCATGCTATGACTCGACAACGACGCATAGATACTCGTCACTTCACCTATACATCGTATTTAATAACCAAACACGTAGCAAATAAACACATAATACATATTCCCTCAAGCCAAAGTTAGACACGACACTTACCTTGACTCGCATGCCACTCACTGCTCAAGTACCGCTTTTCCCTTATAATTCACCTCCAACTCACTCGTATCTAGTCACAAATAGCTTAATACCATCATGTTTTGCTAAAGGAATCAACTTTAATGAATAATTACAGATTTCCCAAATTTTCTCAAAACAAGTCAAAACCGACCCCAGACCTACTTGGTCCAAACTCGAGGTTCGGACCAAACTCTGTTTACCCATTCACCCCCAAGCCCGAATATGTTATTAGTTCCAGAATCCGACCCCAAATCGAGGTCTAAATTCTCAAATTTACAAAATCTCCAATTCTTCTAAAATCTCTAATTTCTACCCTTAAAGAACAAGATTTAGGCCTAGAAATCTAGTGGGTGTTGATGGAAATTGAAAGGAATAAGTTTAAGAACACGAATCTATGATTTGGTGTTGAATTCCCACTTAAAACATCGCCCAAGGTTGAGTTCAAGTGTAGAAAATGTGAAATTTTGAACAAATCCCGTCTTTGAAGTTTGTTTTAAAACACTGGACAGGCCTTCATCGCGTTCGCGAGAGGCATGTCACGATCACGATGCACAGCGGCCTAAGGCCTTTGCATTCGCGAGTCTTTCTACCCGTTCGCGTAAGGCAGCTCCCCACAAGCCTTCGCATTCGCGACCCAATGGACGCGTTCGCATAGAAGAACATGACCCCCTCCCCCAGGTCCCTTAAACTATCGCGTTTGCGGGAGACTGATCGTGTTCGCGAAGGGTACCACCCCCAATGCTTTTCGTTCACGACCAGTCCTTCGCGTTCGCGAAGAAGAAAATTCCCCTGTCCCTATTTTACCTTTCGTGTTCACGACACTACCTACGCGAACGCGAAAAAGGGCACACCAGAATAGCTGCTGTAGCAAAAATATCAGATTTTCTAAGTGCCAAATCACACCGTAGCCTATCCGAAACTCACCTAAGCCCTCGGGGCTCCAACCAAACATGCGCACAAGTGTAATAACATCATACGGACTTGCCCGTGTGATCAAATTGCCAAAATAACACCTAAAACTACGGATTTATTATCAAAATCAATGAAATTCTCAAGAACACTTAAAGTTACTATTTTCTCAACCGAAGGTCCGAATTACGTCATTTAAACTCCGTTTCTCACCAAATTTTACATACATAGTTCAGATATTATAATGGACCTGTACTGGGTTCCGGGACCAAAATACGGGCCCGATACCATCCAAAATCAAGCATTAAGCATATACTCTAAAACCATTAATTTTTTGAAATTCAATTTTAGTCAAAAATTTATTTCTCGGGCTATGGACCTCGGAATTCGATTTCGGGCATACGTCCAAGTCCCATAATTCGATACGGACCTACCAGGATCGCAAAACATGAATCCGGGCCCGTTTACCAAAAATATGGACTGAAGTCTAATAAAATTAACTTTTTAAGGCATAAATTCTTGTTTTCATCAATTTTTAACATAAAGCTTTCCGGAAACATGCCCGGATTGTGCACGTAAATCGAAAAGAATAAATATAAGATTTTTAAGGCTTAAAAATGTAGATTCGAGGTCTAAAACATAAGATGACCTTTTGGGTCATCACATCTAGGATGAGTGCTATCAGATTTGATTGCGGTATATTTGGAAGGATAATATCGGAAGTCGGCTTAGGAATTGGCTATAGTTCTTGTTAAAGGAGAGGGAGCTCCACGACTTGTTTATTTGATGAATAATTATGAGTTTCTGCGTGTTCTTTCATTATCGGCGATGTACAAAAGTTTTAGAATGGGGTTTTGTTAGGTATGAAGTTTATTACCGGGATTGGGTTGCTCTGAGCAGTTACTGTGATCGGAGATTTTGCTATGGGTATTTGAGTTAGGTGGTATATCATGAGATTGTAGCTTGGGTTATGGTTGCAGTTTGGTACAGTTTGTTCAGACATATGCATCGTATAGGTTGCGAGATTCAGATCTTATAAGGAATTTCGGATGATGGAAAATTGGATTCTAAGGCTTATGGACTAGGTTGAATTGAGAAATTTCACTTATATTGTGTTATCGGACCTATATGGGATAGGGTGATGTGGGATCACCCTCAGGTACGTGCATGGTAAGGTTATACGGCAGTTTGATGGTTTTGGGAACAACTCTTGGCACGTTCGAGGACAAACGTATATTTAAGTGGGGGGAAATGTAACGACCCGACCAGTCGTTATGAGAATTTGTATTTCAATCGGTAGTTAACGGGCATGAGTATCTCCGTATGATGTATTATGACTTATGTGAATTATTGGTTTTGATTTCCAGGTTATTCAGAATCGAATTGGAAGAATGAATTTCATTGTTGAAGCTTTAAATTGAGAGAGTTGATTAAGTTTAACTTTTTATGAATTTGAACCTGGAACAGAGTTTTGATGGTTCCGGTAGGTCCGTTGGGTTATTTTGGACTAAGAAGCACGTTCGGATTGTGATTTGGAGGTCTGTAGTAGAATTTGGGTTGAAATGGCGAAAGTTGGATTTTTAGAAAGTTTGACTAGGAATGGACTTTTTGATATCGGATTTGGATTATGATTACCAGAATTGGAATAGCTTTGTTTTGTCAAATGTGACTTGTGTGCAAAATTTGAGGTCAATCGGACGTGATTTGATAGGTTTCAGCATCAGTTGTGGAAGTTTGAAGTTTTAAAGTTCATTGATTTCAAGTTGAGGTGTGATTCATCATTTCGTTGTTTTTATGTGTGTTTTGAGGGCTCGAATAGGTCCGTGTTATGTTATGGGACTTGTTGGTATGTTTGGACGGGGTCCCGAGGGGCTCGGGCGTGTTTCAGATTGATTTTCGGATCATTTTCTTCAATGTTGCTATTGTTGGTTCTGGTGTGACCGCACCTGCAGCTGGTTTGCGCAGGTGCGATGGTCGCAGAAGCGACGAAGGGGTCGCGGGAGCGAAAATATTGATGGGAGCAGGGTTTCGCAGAAGCGGAGATTGCTTCGCATCTGCGAAGGCGCAGATGCGGTGAGTTGAGCGCAGAAGTGGTTGGCAAAGTAGAAGCGATATTTGGGCGCGCACCTGCGAGTGCGCAGATGTGGGTATTTTACGGCCGGTGCGAAGGTAGGCCTCCAGTGCTTCTTCGCAGAAACATGATTTTTGGTCGCAAAAGCGACGCCGCAGAAGCGGCTAATGTGTCGCAGGTGCGAAAGTGCTGGGCAGGTGTGGGTTGTCAATGATATTAATGGTTGGACTCGCAATTGAATGAGTTATCGGATTTTGTGAGATTTGTTGGGTTCCGAGGTGCGGGCCCAGGTGTATTTTTTGCCGGTTTTGGGTTTTGATTAAGGATTCGATCTTTATCATTTGGAATTATTTCCTTGGACTTTATTTGATGTATTTGAGTTGCTTTTGGCTATTTTTGAGCCGTCTGGAGGTCCCTACGCGCGTGATGGCATCTTTGGAGCATCGCTTGGCTTGATCGGCATTGGTATTGTGTGATGACCCAAAATATCATCTTTAAAGTTAATAATTAATTCTGTATTCTAAGACCTCGAAAAATACTATTTATCATTACTCAACTTGCGTGCGTAGTCCGTAAAATTTTCCGAAAAGTTTTTCACAATTTTTATGTGAAAAATAGATTAAAATGTGAATTAGAGCTTTAAAACTTAACCGAGTTGACTTTGGTCAACATTTGGAGCATACAGACTCGGATCAATATTTTAACAGTTTCGGTAGGTCCGAATCATGATTTGGGACTTGTATGTATGCCCGGAATCAAATTCCGAGGTCCCTAGCCCGAGATATGGAATTTTGATGAAAAATTAAAAGTATAAGTTCAAATAGTGATCGGATGTCAAATTATGTGCAAACGACCCCGGAATAAAATTTTGATGATTCCAACAGCTCTGTATGGTGATTTTGGACTTAGGAGTGTGATCGGAATTTTATTTGGAAGTCCGTAGTGAAATTAGGTTTGAAATGGCTAAAATAGGAATTTAAATTTTGAAAGTTTGACCGGGGAGTTGACCTTTTGATATCGGGGTCGAAATCGAGTTCTGAAAATTTTTACAGCTCTGTTATGCCATTTATGACTTGTGTACAAAATTTGATGTCAATCGGACTTGATTTGATAGGTTCCGACGTCGTTTGTAGAAATTGAAAGTTTCAAAGTTCATTAGGCTTGAATCTATGTGTGATTCATGTTTTTAGTGTTGTTGGATGTGATTTAAAGTTTCGACTAAGTTCGTACAATGTTTTAGAACTTGTTGGTATTTTTAGACGGGGTCCCGAGTACCCCCGAGTGCGATCCGGATCGAAATCGGATCAATTTTTGGGCTTAGGAAAATTTTAAAATTTGCAGCTTCTGGTGTCATCGCACCTGCGGAAGGACTGACCGCAGGTGCGGACTCGCACAAGCGAGCTGTGGCTCGCAGAAGCGGACAAAGGGCTGCCCAGTTGGAGTCGCAGAAGCGGAAAGAACTCCGCATAAGCGAAGCCGCTTGTGCGATTGAACCCACCGTAGAAGCGAAAGGCATGGTCGCACCTGCGGTTGCGCAGAAGCGGACCATATTCCGCAGGTGCGAAAGCACTAACCAGATTACAAAAACACAGGAGTTCGAGATTTTGTCATTTATGACATTTCCAAAAGCGGGTAAGGCGATTTTTGAGCGAGAAATTATGGAAAATCTTGAGGTGAGTCACATGTCATCATTGTTAGTCAATTATATTGGATTATCATTGAATATTTCGAATAGATCACATGTTTTGAGGTGAAATTAGAGAATTTGAGCCTAGGGATTTCAAAATAAGAAATTGAGATTTGGAGATCAAGTTGATGTCGGATTTTGGTAAGATTAGTATGGGTAGACTCGTGGTTGAATAGGCGTTCATATTTCGTAACTTTCGCCGGATTCCGAGATGTGGGCCCCACGGGCCATTTTTGAGTTAATTTCTGATTTTTATTGAAAATGTAGCATTTTCTTATAGAATTAATTTTATAATTTTTGTTGACTATATCGAATTAATTATGACTAGATACGAGTCGACCGAAATCGGAAAATCGAGGAAAAAAAGCATACTACTTGGTTAAATTGGACCAGCTTAGGTACTTTTTCTAACTCCGTTCGAGGACGAACGTTTGTTTTAGAGGTAGAGAATATGATGACCCAAAATGTTATCTTTAAAGTTAATAATTAATTCTGTGTTCTAAGACCTCGAAAAGCACTTATTATCATTACTTGACTTGCGTGCACAGTCCGTAAAATTTTTCGGAAAGTTTTTATGTGAAAAATGGATAAAAATGTGAATTAGAGCTTTAAAACTTAACTAAGTTGACTTTGGTCAAAATTTAGAGCAAATGGACTCGGATCAGTATTTTGACAGTTTCGGTAGGTCCGTATCGTAATTTGGGACTTGGGCGTATGTCCGGAATCAAATTCCGAGGTCCCTAACCCGAGATATGGAATTTTGATGAAAAATTAAAAGTTTAAGTACAAATAGTGACCGGATGTCGAATTATGTGCAAACGACTCCGGAATAGAATTTTGATGATTCCAACAGCATCGTATGGTGATTTTGGACTTAGTAGTAAGAATGGCATGTGGGCCGGTTAGAATCGGGCCCGGCCCAGGACCGTAAGCCCAAATGGGCAATGGGCCTAAACGGTTCTAACCGGATAGGACCGGGACCGTGGTGAGGTGGGCTGGGTAGTGGGCCGGTCCCATAGGCGAGGCCCGCGAGACCAGAACCGATTGGGAAGTGGGCCGGTTCAAACGGTCCTAAACGGGCCTACTGCCACATTCTAGTCTTTATGGCATTTAAAATATGGCCGTTTTACGTGCCAAAATAGCCGTTGGCTATTTATAAATAGACATTT
>AWOL01S0004068.1:54896-98993 GCA_000715115.1 Nicotiana otophora | reverse complement strand
CCGGAATACGTCCGTAGTCCCAAAATAAATATGCAGTGCTGGGGGAACTCCCGAAATACGTCTGTAGTCCCAAAGTAAATATGCAAGACAGGGGGATCTCCCGAAATACGTCCGTAGTCCCAATTCAAATATGCAGTGCTGGGGGATCTCTCGAAATACGTCCGTAGACCCAAAGTAAATATGCAAGACAGGGGGATCTCCCAGAATACGTCCATAGTCCCAAAATAAATATGCAGTGCTGGGGGATCTCCCGAAATACGTCCATAGTCCCAATTTAAATATACAGCGCAAACAATAGAGATAACAACTATAACATGACAGAAACCTCGTACATCACCACAACAAGTACAATAGCAACAATGACAGAAATGCAAAGTACGGCGAGCAAATCAACTCAAGAATTTAAATCACAAGAATGGTAGAACTCATTCACAAGGAATAACCACAGTAAAGAATGCTAGGCACGAGGAGAACAACTTAACAAGGGAAAACAAAACAAAAATGTAGGAAAGATTCCACAATATTCAAGTCAACAATAAGAAGCCAACACGAGTCAAATAGTTCCAAATAATGGCAAGTCAACTAAGATATAAGTTATCTAAACTCCTTTTGAGGTTGAGCAATTACGAGGAATATTCAACAATTCAAGTAAGGATAAGCAGCAAAAGATAATCATAACTTCAATTAAGACTAAACAATTATAGGATGAGAAAAAAATGATTTCAATTAAAGATAAGCAGTTATGAAAAATATAGCAAGACGATAGAAGAGGTAAAATCTTTAGTTAAGTCGAATAAGGGTCAAATAGACAGTAAGAGTGAATCCTAAAGAAATTATCTCTAATCAAAGCATGTAGAGGTGAAACTAGCAAATAGGAATTCAAACGTATCAAAAACAACATCGTACACGGTGAATATAAGGACATAAGAACCCTAAAAGTCCAACTTTCCACAAATAAGTCCGAGCATGCACTCGTCACCTCGCGTACACAGACTACAATCAACATAGATGACTCAAATCCTAAGGGGTAGTTCCTCCACAGAAGGTTAGGCAAGATATTTACCTCGAGTCAAGCTCAATCAATCAGCAAGAATGCCCCTTTCCACAAATATTCGGCTCTGAATGGCCCAAATCTAGCCAAAAGCAATTACATATCATAATTACAATCATAATAGACTCATCTAATTAATTAAATCAATACTTTAACAAAAATTCCAAAATTCATCGTAAAACGTCGATATGGGATCACGTCTCAGAATCGGATACAAGTCACAAAATCTGAAAGCCTATTCACTCACGAGTCTAACCATATCAAATTTACTAAAATCCGACACCAAATGGTCCTCCAAAACCACAATCCAACTCCCCAAATCCCTAGCCTCCAACTTCCAATTTCCACCTTAAATACACACTAACTAGATGGGACAATACATGGGGAAGCATGATTATTGATTAAACAAAATAAGCACAAGGGACTTACCTCAAGAAATCTCTCGCAAATGCTCTCAAAATCGCCCTAAACCGAGTTGCAAAGTCCAAAACAAATGACAAAAATCGCGAAGCCCTTTAGTTTTAACCACTACCCAGGTATTTCCGCACCTGCGGAGCCTAGGCTCGCTCCTGTGGGTGCGCTTGTGCGACCAAAAGGTGCGCATCTGCACAAATCACTTATCCCTCTGCCTTCGCACCTGCGATGAAAGGACTGCACCTGCGCGCCTGCGGAAATCCCTTCCGCTTCTGCAGACCTTGCCCACCTGCGATGACCCTAACACATCTGCGGGCATCGCAGATGCGGAATTCACCTCGCACCTGCGACCCCTGGCACTCCTCTATTTTTACGCTTCTGCACTTGTCTCCCCGCATGTGCGATCACGCACTTGCGGTCTCTCCACCGCAGGTGCGAAAATGACAGATGCCTGAAGACTTCAGGAGCAACTCAAATCCAACTTTTGATCCGTTAAGCACTCGAAACTCACCCGAGGCCCCCGGGACCTCAACAAAACATACCAACCAATCCTAAAACACCATACGAACTTAGTCGAGCCCTCAAATCACATCAACTAACGCTAAAAATCATGAATCACCCTCCAATTCAAACTTAAAAAACTTGAAACTTCAAATTCCTACAACCGATGTCAAAACCTATCAAACCACGTCCGAATGATCTCAAATTTTGCACACAAGTCATATTCAACATTTCTGACCTACTCGAACGTCCGGAATCACATTCCGACCCCGATATCAAAAAGTCCACTACTAGTCAAAATCTCTAAAATTTTGACTTCCACCTTTTCAAGCCTAAATGAGCTACAGACCTCCAAAATATAATCCGGACATGCCCCTAAGTCCAAAATCACCCAACGGAGCTAACGAAACCGACTAAATTCCATTCCGGAGTCGTCTTCACACAGTTCCGACTATGGTCAAAATCCTAAGACTTAAGCTTCAGTTTTAGGGACTAAGTGTCCCAAATCACTTCGAATCACCCGATAATTGAATTCAACCACGCACGCAAGTCAAGGCACATAATATGAAGCTGCTAAGGGCCTTATACCGCCGGACGGGATTTAAATTCTCAAAACGACCGGCCGGGTCGTTACATCTTTCACCCCTTAAACAAACGTTCTTCCTCGAACGTGCTAAGAATCACCTCGAAGTCTTCAATCACTGAAAGCACATATTCAACATACACCCATGGTAGACCCCACATCTCCCCAATCCACATAAGCCTAACGACACCATCCCAATTGTAAGTTATCCTTTTTATCAACACCGATAAGCCTTAGAGTCAAAATTTTCACCTTCATTTGTCTTCAAAAGACCCGATTCAAAATCCATAACCGATATCAGTCTCAACCAGCCGTATCAACTCATGCCTACACCCACAAGGTACGACCACACAACAAGACACACCACACTTAGGCCCATAATAACATTTCTGATCACAATAGTTGCCCGTAATCAAAACCATCACCGACAATTAGCCTCATATCCGTTAGAACACTGTTCAAATCTCCACAACACTGACAACGATGCAAGAAATACGAAGACCTCTTAACTATACACCCGAATCAAGAAGTCACAACTAACACCACCGGGCACACACCCCGTAAGCTAAAACTCAAGAAGCATAGAATGAAATTAACGGAATATGAAAAGAGAAACACATAAGGAAGCTACCAAACAAGCCCGACAGGCACAACTCTCTATCAACACTAACCTACAGAACAATATAACAAGAAAAGAATATATGAACAATCACAAGGGTCCCATCCTGATATAACTTCCACCGCGGTACTCAGACTGGTTCAAACATATCAAATCACATGGAATCGCGAGGGTTTCACCCTCAACTCTGAATCACAAGTCGAATACACATCATACAAATGGAAATCTTCCACTAATTCAATTCTGCCAATAAATTCACAACACTTACTAAACCCTTACTCCAGTAGAGTATCAAATCACAAATCGTAACCAATTTACTCAGGAATCACATCAAACCTTCCATAATGGACAACATGAATTCACTTCTAGTCTCGAGACTTTCGAAAATGAATAGAAACAAACGATAGACACAAGCTACCACTCATAGAGTTTCCCAACAGGGGTAAACACCTAAACATAATACTAAGTCATGAACTCACCCATAGGTGGGACAACAAATAGGGGAGCTCGCCTCGATAAGCAGAACTGAATCAAAATACGAATCGTGTCCCTCTGTAACAAATCAAAAGCATACTTGTATGACATCATCTGGCGCAGTGGCCTCAAGCCTATTATATGAAACACATCAACGGGCTGGGCCTTCCCCTCTTGGGCGCCTTCTACTCGCCTGAATACTCCGCTGTGACACACTTGTCCGGAGTCTAGGACAATCTCTCACCCTGTGGCTGGTATCTCCACACTCGAAGCAACCTCTCTGTTGACGTGGCTGCGGAACTGTGCGGTACGAGTACTCTGAGACCCATAAACACCTAACACACTGTGCAAAGCCTGAAGTGCAAACCGAACTGGCTGACCCACAAAACCTCTACCATGTCGTACCCTGCCTCCAAAATAAGGATCGGTAGATCTCTCCGGTATACGAGGTCTCCTCACCTCCCTGTCCTCTCTCTCATGATCTCGCATGTACTCTCTCTCATGGCCCCGCATGTCCTCTACACGGCGAGCGATCCCTACCATCTACTGAAATGAAACATCTGACTCTAACTCCCGAGCCATACTGAACCGAATATCATGCCTGAGTCCGTCAATGAATCTATCGACACGCTCTCTAACTGTGGCGACCAAAGCAGGTGTATGCCTGGGAAAATCATTGAATCTCACGGCATACTCTAACACTGACATAATGCCCCGGCGCAGCTGCTCAAACTCCACGCGCCATGCATCTCGACGGGACTGAGGTACAAACTCTCTCAGGAACATCTCTGAAGACTGAACCCATGTAAGTGAAGCTAACTCGGCTGGGCTACCCATCTCATATGACCGCCACCACTAATAAGCCGCTCCCTTAAGCTGGAACATAGTAAAAGCAACCCCACTCATCTCAACAATATCCATAGTGCGGAGGATGTTATGGCACTCCTCCAGAAAATCCTGTGCACTCTCTGAAGCCAAACCGCTGAATGGAGGAGGGTTATATCTCTCGAACCTTGCAAATCTAAGCTGCCATTCCTCGGATGTTGCTGCTCTGACCATAAGCTAAACTGGAACCACGGCCTGTGTTACCATGACACCTAGAACCTGATCAACGTAAACTCGCTGCTCTGGAGTGTGGGAGGTGGGAGTCTGGGCTCCTCCCCCGGTCTGTGAAGTAACTGGTGTAATCGCAATATCCCCGCCTGATCCAATATACCAAACATGCTCAGGAACTTTGCTAAAGTCTCCTGAAGTTCGGGGGTAATAGCAGGCGCCTCCGGTACTTGCCCCCAACTGGAACTACTGGCGGCTCCTCAACTGCTGCTCTGGTAGGTGCCCTAGCTGCGGCACGTGCTCCTCGTCGGCCTCTGACCATAGCGGCATCTACTCCGGGGGTAACATCATCAGGAACCGCAACTCGTGTCCTCACCATTTGTGAGAGAATGTAATGGTAAATTTCAAACTTCAAGATCAATGAACTCGCACGATAGGAATGAAGGAAGTGCAATTGTCCTAATAATTTTGTAGCCTCTCAAAGATAAGTACAGACGTCTCCGTATCGATCCGCAAGACTCTACTAAACTCGCTTATGACTCGTAGCACCTATGAACCTAGGGCTCTGATACCAACTAGCACGATCCCATTTTTTCCTCTGTTTGGTATCGTGATGACACCTAGTCTTAGGGACTAGGTAAGCCTAACATTAATTGAAACAACATTATTTAATTAACATCTAACAAAATAAATAGAAATCTCTTACAATTTCCAAAACCGGTAGTACAAGTCATAAGCTCTACAGAGTGTTTGCTAGAAACACTTCTAAATACAACTGTCTAGAAATAAGAATAAATAGTCCAAAATGAAAACTTGAAGGTGACTCCAAAACCTGCAAACGCAGCGGCAGGTTTACCTTGAGTCTCCGCAGCGACAGTCCACACAGCTAGCTAACGAACAAATACCTGGGTCTGCACAAATTAAATTGTGCAGAAGAGTAGCATGAGCACACCACAACGATGCCCAGTAAGTATCAAGACTAACCTCGGTGAAGTAGTCCCAATTTAAATATGCAGTGCTGAGGGATCTTCCAGAATACATCTGTAGTCCCAAAGTAAGTATGCAAGACAGGGGGATCTCCCGGAATACGTCCGTAGTCCCAAAATAAATATGCAGTGCTGGGGGATCTCCCGGAATACGTCCATAGTCTCAATTTAAATATGCAGTGCAAACAACAGAGATAACAACTATAACATGACAGAAACCTTGTACATCACCGCAATGCGTACAAAAGCAACAATGACAGAAATGCAAAGTACGGCGAGCAAATCAACTCAAGAATTTAAATCACAAGAACGGTAGAACTCATTCACAAGGAATAACCACAGTAAAGAATGTTAGGAACAAGGAGAACAACTTAACAATGGAAAACAAAACAAAAATGTAGGAAAGATTCCACAATATTCAAGTCAACAATAAGAAGCCAACACGAGTCAAATAGTTCCAAATAATGGCAAGTCAACTAAGATATAGGTTATCTAAACTCCTTTTGAGGTCGAGCAATTACGAGGAATATTCAACAATTCAAGTAAGGATAAGCAACGGAAGATAATCATAACTCCAATTAAGACTAAACAATTATAGGATGATAAAATAATAATTTCAATTAAAGATAAGTAGTTATGAAAAATATCGCACGACGAAAGAAGAGGTAAAATCTTTGGTTAAGTCGAATAAGGGTCAAAGAGACATTAAGAGTGAATCCTAAAGCAATTATCTCTAATCAAAGTATGTAGATGTGAAACTAGCAAATAGGAATTCAAATGTATCAAAAACAACATCGTACACGGGGAATATAAGGACATAAGAAACCTAAAAGTCCAACTTTCCACAAATAAGTCCGAGAACGCACTCGCCACCTCGCGTACACAGACTACAATCAACATAGATGACTCAAATCTTAAGGGGTAGTTCCCCCACACAAGGTTAGGCAAGATAATTACCTCGAGTCAAGCTCAATCAATCCGTAAGAATGCCCCTTTCCATGAATATTCGGCTCTGAATGTCCCAAATCTAGCCAAAAGATATTACATATCATAATAGACTCATCTAATTAATTAAATCAATACTTTAATAAAATTTCCGAAATTCGCCCTAAAAAGTCGATACGGGACCACGTCTCAGAATCGGATACAAGTCACAAAATCTGAAAGCCTATTCATTTACGAGTCAAACCATATCAAATTTACTAAAATCCGACACCAAATGGTCCTCCAAATCCACAATCCAACTCCCCAAATCCCTAGCCTCCAACTTCCAATTTCCACCTTAAATACACACTAACTAGGTAGAAAAATACATGGGGAAGCATTATTAATGATCAGAAATAAGCACAAGGGACTTACCTCAAGAAGTCTCTCGAAAATTCTCTCACAATCGCCCTAAACCGAGTTGCAAAGTCCAAAACAAATGACAAAAATTGCGAAGCCCTTCGCTTTTAACCACTTCCCAGGTATTTTCGCACCTGCGGAGCCTAGGCTCGCACCTGTGGGTGCGCTTGTGCGGCCAAAAAGTGCGCATCTATGCAAATCACTTACCCCCTCTGCCTTCGCACCTACGATGAAAGGACCGCACCTGCGCGGACGCGCCTGCGGAAATCCCTTCCGCTTCTGCGGACCTTGCGCACCTGCGATGACCCTAACGCATCTGCGGGCATCGCATATGTGGAATTCAACTCGCACCAGTGACTCCTGGAACTCCTCTATTTTTTCGCTTCTGCGCTTGCCTCCTCGCATGTGCGATCATGCACCTGTGGTCTCTCCACCGCAGGTGCAAAAATGACAGATGCCTGAAGACTTCAGCAGCAACTCAAATCTACCTTTTGATCCGTTAAGCACTCGAAACTCACCCGAGGCACCCAAGACCTCAACCAAACATACCAACCAATCCTAAAACATCATACGAACTTAGTCGAGTCCTCAAATCACATCAACTAATGCTAAAAATATGAATCACCCTCCAATTCAAACTTAAAGAACTTGAAACTTCAGATTCCTACAACCGATGTCGGAACCTATCAAACCATGTCCGAATAATCTCAGATTTTGCACACAAGTCATATTCAATATTTTGGACCTACTCCAACTTCCATATTCGCATTCCGACCCCGATATCAAAAAGTCTACTACGGGTCAAAATCTCCAAAAAATTGACTTCCACCATTTCAAGCCTAAATGAGCTACAGACCTCCAAAACACAATCCGGACATGCCCCTAAGTCCAAAATCACCCAACGGAGCTAATTAAATTGACGAAATTATATTTCGGAGTCGTCTTCACATAGTTCCGACTACGGTCAAAATCCTAAGACTTAAGCTTCCGTTTTAGGGACTAAGTGTCCCAAATCACTTCGAATCACCCGATAATTAAATTCAACCACGCACGCAAGTCAAGGCACATAATACGAAGCTGCTAAGGGCCTTATGCCGCCGGACGGGATTTGAATTCTCAAAATGACCGGCCGGGTCGTTACAATTTTCCCTCTGTAAATGATTAATTAAATGACCTTAAGAAGAGGTGTTTATATAATTATTAAAAATTTGAATTTAATAAAGACTTTGCTTTATGTTGAGTAATTGCTATCTCTATTGATTGTTTTTGGGTGTCGTACACATTATGTAGAGCTTTTGGCTACTTGTTGTGAAATTAATTGACTTGGTTGTAGCTTTGGAATTTGGTTGTGGCCATTGGGCAAATTGTGATATGAATTGATTTTGTTATGTTTTTGTGATAATTGTTCGTGTAAATTGTTTCACTGTTATGTTTGTTGGAATATTATCTGGGCGGAGTGATAAGGGTGGCTATAGGAGCGATAAGGGTGGCAATAGGAGCGATAAGGGTGGCTATTGATATTGTCTGGGCGGAGCGATAAGGGTGGCTATATGAGTGATAAGGGTGGCAATAAGAGCGATAAGGGTGGCTA
Source organism: Nicotiana otophora (assembly GCA_000715115.1). Taxonomy (NCBI): domain Eukaryota; kingdom Viridiplantae; phylum Streptophyta; class Magnoliopsida; order Solanales; family Solanaceae; genus Nicotiana; species Nicotiana otophora. The sequence goes on along the minus strand of AWOL01S0004068.1, from coordinate 90,377 downwards.
TTGTCAGGGACGATATGTGATGATGTGGGGTTGTGCTGTTGATGATATTTATGTGATGTTGTGATTTTTCTTGTGTTTATTTTTATGCCTTGTGCAATTGGTGTTGTTGATAGTAAATTGATAACAATCTTTTTTATGTTGAAATTGAGAACCTGTGGCTATTGCCAGGCGGATTATAAATTGAAATGTGGGCACGAGATACCGTGAGTAAATAATGATGATATTTGGCACATGAATTGTCCGTGCAGTTGTGATATGAAATGTGTGCACGAGGTGCTGTGATGAAATGGTAATGATATTTGGCACGTGAATTGTCCATGCAGTTGTATGATGAAATGAGGGTACGAGGTGCCGTGTTTACGAAAAATATGAAAATGGGCTGAGACCCGTACTTTTATGATTATGAAATGAGGTTTCACATGGTGACCCTTTTAATTGAAAGAATTATATTCAAAATATTTATTTGGAAGGATTTTTACTTAGAAAGATATTTATTCGAGGAAATTATATTTGAAAAGATTTATTGAAAGAATTATATTCAAAATATTTATTTGGAAGGATTTTTACTTAGAAAGATATTTATTCGAGGAAATTATATTTGAAAAGATTTATTGAAAGAATTATATTCAAAATATTTATTTGGAAGGATTTTTACTTAGAAAGATATTTATTCGAGGAAATTATATTTGAAAAGATTTATTGAAAGAATTATATTCAAAATATTTATTTGGAAGGATTTTTACTTAGAAAGATATTTATTCGAGGAAATTATATTTGAAAAGATTTATTGAAAGAATTATATTCAAAATATTTATTTGGAAGGATTTTTACTTAGAAAGATATTTATTCGAGGAAATTATATTTGAAAAGATTTATTGAAAGAATTATATTCAAAATATTTATTTGGAAGGATTTTTACTTAGAAAGATATTTATTCGAGGAAATTATATTTGAAAAGATTTATTGAAAGAATTATATTCAAAATATTTATTTGGAAGGATTTTTACTTAGAAAGATATTTATTCGAGGAAATTATATTTGAAAAGATTTATTGAAAGAATTATATTCAAAATATTTATTTGGAAGGATTTTTACTTAGAAAGATATTTATTCGAGGAAATTATATTTGAAAAGATTTATTGAAAGAATTATATTTGAAAAATAATTATTTCAGAAAATTATATTTAAAAGAGAGTTATCTGGAAGAATTATATGTGAAAGACATTTATTTGAAAGACTTGATTTAATTGGGTGTAATTGTGTTTATTAATGTTGAGTGATATTAATGGTATTCTTGTTGTCTGTTGTGCATATAACTGGTTGCTTTATCCTGCCCTTATTATTATTATTTGTTTCCTATTATTTTGTAAATTATATTGCACAGATTATTAGGCTAGTGAATGTCTTGACTGTACCTCGTCTCTACTCCATTGAGGTTAGTCTTGATACTTACTGGGTACCGATCATGGTGTACTCATACTACACTTCTGCACATTTTTGTGCAGAGCCAGGTATTGAAGATAACGGACTTGAGCGGAGTTAAAGCGGGATCGTACGGATTCAAGGTAGAGCTGCTTGGTCGTCGTAGTCCCTCGGAGTCTTTTCATTTCATTGTACTGTTAACTTGTAATCTAACAGTATTATATATTCGGTCCTCGTGATCATTCTATGTATCCAGTTAGAGTTCGTGACTCAGTATTACTTGTCTTGGGAGGTTGTATATCGTAATTATTTCCGCTATTAGTTTCAAAACAATAATGGCTTCAAAATGTAATTGAAATCGGCTTACCTAGTCTTAGAGACTAGGTGCCATCACGACGCCTGTGGTGGGATTTTGGATCGTGACACAAAAGCTCCAAGAATCGCCCAAGAGATGAAAGAAAAGTGAGATAAATGGCCTAAGTCGCGCATTAAATGAGCTGGGCACATGCCTCTGATATCGCATTTGCGACACTAGGTTCGCAAATGAGAGGGTCGCAAATGCGACACAACTCTCGCAAATGCGAAGCTTCGCCTTCAGCTGCTGGGGTCGCAAATACGACCAAAGAGTCGCAAATGCGAACTCTGTTGGGATCGCAAATACATCAAACGTGTCGCAAATGCGAACACTGCCTAGGTCGGGCTTCTTCACAATTGCGAAGCCCTTCTCGCAAATGCGAGGTTCGCATTTGCGGGACCTGCAACTGCTGCCAAGAAACACCAGATAACTGATGTATTATCATTCCTTCCGAACATCCAAAACTCACCCGAGCCCTCGGGGCTCCACACCAACTATCCACACAAGTCTAATAACCTCATACAAACTCGCTCGAGCGATCAAAATCCGTAAATAACATCAAAAACCAAGAATCGGACGCCAAAACGCATGAATTGTTTTATGAATTCAAAAACTTCTACAAAGACTTCTGCTCGTCCGATTCCTATCAAATCAACTCGGAATGATACCAAAGTTTGCGTGCAAGTCTTAAATGACCTTACATAACTATTCCCGATCTCAGAATTCCATTCGGATCTCGGTATCACCAAAACCTACTTCAAAACAAATTTAAAGAACTTTAAAAACCTTCAAGAACCAACTTTAACTATTAGGTGCCGAAACGCTCCCGGGTCCCCCAAAACCCGATCCGAACATACGCCCAAGTCCAAAATCATCATGCGAACCTATTGGAACCGTCAAATCCCGATTCCGATGTCGTTTTCTCAAAATGTTATCTGAAGTCAAACTTGGCCTTTTAAGGCTAACTTAAGGAACCAAGTGTTCCGATTTCAACCCGAACACTTCCAAATCCCGAACCAACCATCCCCGCAAGTCATAAATCATTAAAAACACATATGGGAAGTTTTATTTAGGGGAACGGGGTTCTAACAGTCAAAACAACCGGTTGGGTCGTTACATTCTCTCCCACTTAAATATAAGTTCGTCCTCGAACGTGCTAAGGATTGTTCCGGAGTTGTTCAAAATTACTGTTTAACACCTCGTGCACCTACCCGTGATACCACACCCAGTTGAGCACATTAACTCGAGCCAATATGAAAATTCTCCCCTTTATTTAGGCAATGCCTTAGAGCCCAATTCTAACATCCAGAATTCTCCACCATGCCTGTTTCCAACTTATGAATGTCCTATCAATCCCTACACGATGCACCAATACAGGATTGCATATCTTTGTTGAATTTAGACCATGCACCGCATCATTCACATGACTATAATAACATCCTCCGATAACAATAGCCAAAATTCCACGAATTGGATATTCACAACACACCTCATGATACATATAAGTCCTGTTCCAACTCTTGAAATGCTTCCACGATGGAAGAAATGTGTAGAAATTCAAAACCAACTGCCGAGTCAACAATTATTGAGTTTCTCCTTCTGACAAGAACTATTGCCTCATTATAACCAAATAATGGTATTTGCTCTTTATTACACTTCATATAATCTGATCGTACTGATCCCGGATCCAATAACCTCATCTCACTTAGTATAAGCTGCTCAGGCAATAAGCCACCTTAGACATGACAAAAAGTTTCATGTGACGCCATAATGATCTAATAAGCTACGGACTCGGTTGCGTTACATAAGGAAAACATACTATGGGAAGGATTACTCAACCCACGTGACTAATTAAACAACTGAAAAGGTGTCATGAAGCTTCCTTAGAAAATGGGACACAAAACACACAAAATAGAATATAGGGAACTGTACTCAACATCACACTATTACGGCGTGCAACCCGATCCGCACAAAACAAATCTATAAAAAAAATACTTACCGAGCTAGAATGCTCATTACTTATAAAATATCCGAACATCGGACACAAGCACGCTAAGTGCATAATACCATCATAGGACCGACAACGCCATACGCTACAAAACTCAAGCACAACTAAGGTGCGATATATGATCTGAATCTCGGGAGACATCCTGTTCATATAACACCATCGATATGCAGAACCTCAACACATAAGAAATTTATCAAGCTATTTCGCAACTCACACGGCACAATATAGTATTACATGAAATAACCGACAACAAAACGACATCCAACGTCTGAATACTTCTCTATAGGGAGCGGTTATGCTGAAATGAACACATCCGGCCTGATATAGAGCCCATATTCATATTCAAATCCATCCACAGACCTCAAGCCGATTCTGTTCGCATCGTACTGGGCTAATAACCTTTCAAGTATCCATAATAAACCTTCTTCCCATAACATACAAGAATAGCAATCATAACCGGAACAATACTTCCACAGTCGACAACCAAATGAACCAAGCGCCCTCAAGGCAAAAATTCTCGAATCAATGATATTACCACAATCTTTATACTTGGTTTCAATCTTCACTCAATCAAGTGATTACATGTCAGTCTTACACAATCTTTCCGTGAGACACGCTCCCACGACCTTCCGCATCAGGTAACAAGTCTGCACATCTATGCTACCGGTTACACTAATGCTGTAAAGCATATCAAGAATCCACAAATCAATACACAAGGTCTCTTACACCTGACATCGACCTTAGATGATGCCAAAAACAATACCATATTACCTTAAACATCTAAATCCCTTTCCTGCTCATCCGAGCTCATAACATCCTTGTCAAACCGAAATCTTAAATCCTCAACTTTCGAATCCCATGCTACTTAGTGCACTTAACCACGCCAATGCGCAGGAGTACAAGAATTCCATCATAACTCCCGAACTACTAATAGGGTAAATACTTCATCATATAGAAACCTTCTTCTTAACGCATTGCAAGAGAACCATTACAACACGGGACTGAATTCCCATATTCGTAGAAAATACCGGCCTCAAGTAGTGGTCTAAACCACCATAACTCTTCTAGGATCCCTCTACACATAACATGTCATAATACTTGAATTCCTCCAAATAAAATCAATTACGGAGGGTGTCAGGCCTCGCACGTACCGCCACAAATCACATGCATAATTCAATGCGCTGAAGAAACTGATCATTGCCGCCATCATGCCGATTCAACCATTGTTAGCCGATCCGTCTTTTCTGAATTTACTCTCAACTTGCCTTAGAAATAATAATAGCTCCATTCATTACATCACGACTCAAATCCGCACTCATCCTAAGTTACCTTATTTCCCGAGACCACGCTATTTCAAAACCCACTAATTATCTCATTTCCCTTCTTGTGCGCACTTTTTACATCTTCAACTGATACACCCATTCTGATACTTCTTTTATGAATCCGAAGTTATTTTCTTCCATTTCTCTAATGCTACACCACAACTTAAAGATAATGCAGAGTACTCCAAGCCCCGTTTCATAATCTGCTGCAAAAGCTTGATACTCAACCATACTATAGACTCGAGATCCTTAGACACCACACTTTAAATTTTTGAATCCGCTAGGACCGTTATTGAGAGTCACTTGCTCTGACTTGTTCCCAAACATGATCAATTCCAAGGCCCTGCTAGCACATGGACAATTTATCAAGGAAACATCCGACTGTTTCACTTTCCTGTGCATTACATCTACACGAAGCATAAACTCTGAGTCTTCCAAAAACACCTGAATATGAATTGATAAGGCCAAATATGGCACACATTCCCCAAATCCTTTGCTCAAATTACCACTGATGTTTTCTTTCCTTAGTTGCAATGACCCACCAATACACCGATAACCAGAAATCGCATAAGTTGACACTACGCAATCCAATCATAGACGGTGGGGTTCTCCCACTTAGCTTGAAGCTACAATTACAAAATTTTGGAATCTACCGAGATTCTTTCTTCATCGTTGACATGATCCTGCACATGCAACTCACCAAATTTTCTCGAAATCCTTCTATTAACCTTTAATTAACACTCCAAACCACTAGCCACATTTACATATTAGATCTCTTACCGGGTAGCTAGTAGAATTCTTCGCAGAAGCTTCGTCAACACCACGCGACCGCTAACCTGCTTACAGGAGATAACCCACCTGTGGAAATTACATGCTGACATATTCCAACGTCGTTGCACTTGGTGCAATTACTACAAAATCAGTAGATCATCTTGAGTCCGAGCTCATTCACCAGCTGCCCCAGTCTGCTCACTCCTCATGGATGTCAACTAGAGGTGCGACAATACATTCCAATCCAAAGTCATGTTGTATCCTTCTTCATATCAAGCAACTCCCTTCTGTTGTATCCAATCTTCCTCAATATAGCAGCTAATATTACAACTTAAGTGCGTAGACCTAGTCACTATCCATTTTACATCCCAAATCACTCCAAACATTCCTCAAGACGTGTAATCATCCTACCACGTAACCCATGTGCTACCTTGCCACTCTCCCACTTTGGTCAACCATCTCCTTTAAGCAACTACTCTGCTTCTATTTTCTTACACTTGGCCTTTTCGGAACCTAACCATCGCAAGGCACCTTCCACATGTCTTTCCTTATCATTCGCTGCCTAGTTGTTGCCTTAACTCAAAATCTATCTCCGTAGCACTTGAACCAATAACTCGTTGCCAGCTTTAAACCTTTCTGACGATCATCCTTCTTGAGACATCAATACTAGAAACGCTGCTTCGATCCTGAATCACTGCATACCGCGATCTCTAACGACTGCTTCCCCTATACCAATTCGTAACACCCTGTTGTGAAGGCGAGTTGAAGAAAACCATAACACCGGTAAACCTTAACGCATTTTACAAGGCGATGACACCACATCAAAATTGAGAATTCTACCACACTTGAAAATATCAAGCTTCGTTACTCCATCAACCCCAAACCTGAACATTCATAGTTCGATTGCCTTTTCTCCGCTGGAATTAAAACATAGAACCTCTGAATCATGTACTGAGAAAAACCTTCTTTCAAGTCATTTACTGCCCTGACACATAGACAGGCATTCTACCATCACATAAACACTATGCGATAACAACGCATGAATCATCATAACAATCAATGCCAAATCTCAAAACCTTAGGTAATATTAATACTGAACTGAAACGATAGAGCGGCCTTCCGCAAGGCGACGACAATAGCCCAATTAATTACACAGGGAGAAGCATCCTGTACTACATCTATAGTACCATTAAAATATTTCTCGATCCCCAATTTATAACAAGCACTTCACGTTGCATAAGATTGAATAGGAAAGAAACGTAGGCATAAGCCTCAAAGGAATCGAATCGCACGATGAGGAATCAAAAAGGAAAGTATTCCTAGCAGCCCTGTAGCCTCTCGAAGATAAGCACAGACGTCTCTGTACCGACCCGCAAGACTCTACTAGACTCTCTTATGACTCGTGATACCTAAGTGAACCTAGTGCTCTGATACCATGTTGTCTCGACCCAAAATCCATTAAGGTCGTGATGGCGCCAAACACCGCTGTCAGGCAAGCCAACAATACAGACTTCACTTAATTACCCATTTTAGTATTTTTGAAATCAAAATTTCTTCAATGAAATAATAAAGATAAAACTCATAGAGTAAATGATAAATATTTTTAGCAACTAAATTTCTAAACAATTCCCAACCATTCCCAAAACTCGGTGTCACAAGTGCATGAGCATTTACTAGGGAATTAAAACTAAATACAACATCTGTCCAGAATACAAATTAGACAGGAAAATATAATAACTCTAAATGAGACTCTGTTAGCTGCGGATCGTAATATAGAATGCAGCTCACCTATGTTCCCACAATTATTAACCATACCTCTACGCCTACAAGGCCGCTATATATATGTACCTGCACAATAAAATCTGCAGCAAGTGCAGCATGAGTACGAAAATAACGTGTACTCAGTAAGTATCAAGCCTAATCTCGAAGTGGTAAAGATGAGATAGCCGACTTTGACACTCACTATGGGTCAATAATAATAATTGGAATAAATTATAATTATTCAAATCAGCAAGATCCACAGAGTTAACAATAATTTTATTCAACAGAAAATAATAAAAATCCTTCAAATGTGACAATTTTTCAATTTATTAATTAAATCATGCAATTTCAATAAAACTTCAAATTTATCAAATAGCTTTACAAGATGCAATTCAATTTCAATAAGTTTTCAATTTATCAATTAGTCTCATTTACAGGAATAACAATAATTCCTTAACAAGCAGGAATAATAATTCATTAAATTCCAAAGATTTTCAATTTATCAATTAGCTTCGCACGCTGAAATAACTATTAAGATATCGTGTAATTATTATTATTAAGCACAATTTCTGCCGAGGACGTACGGCCCGATCTAGAGTGTCGTGTACACTGTCGAGGGACGTGCGGCACGATCCATAGATGCATCTATCCTAGCCGAGGCGTTCGGCCCGCTACACAAGAAAGGAGGACATTTCTTATGTACCTCCGAAATGAGAGTATATTTATTATAAGATAAGTTCGGGAGGAAGAACAATTTCTTTTAACAATTAATTAATTTAAACAGAAAATCAAGCATATCAGATTTGTATCCTTTAATATCTTTATCTAACAATTCACAACATATTCATATATATCAATTAATATTAATTAAACAAAGAATACAATTTACACAAGTAATTCATACTTTGAGTCCTAAACTACACGGATGTTAGCATTTATAGTAGCTATGCACGGACTCTCGATACCCCGTGCGTACGTAGCCCTCGGAATTAGCAACAATTATTTAATTTAATCCGTATGGGGTAATTTTTCCCTCACAAGATTAGACAAGAGACTTATCTCCTCTCAAAGTCCATTTTTCAATTATCGCGTCTCGTTAAATTCGCGATTCGATGCCGAAAAATCCGAAACTATCCAAAAGTTATAAAAAATAATTAATATATGTTTAATAATTCGAAATTCATCGATTAAATAAATTAACCTATCCAAAATGATAAAATTTCTAAAATTCACCCCGGGAACATAAATATATGATTTTTACTAAGTTCCATAACAAATTTCATGGTTAAATCTCATTTTTGTCAAACACCTAGGTTTTCACCTAAATCCATAGTTTTCACTAATTTACATGTTATAATCTACCAATAATCTATGTATGTAACTCATGTTATGTAGGAATTACTTACTTCAAAGTGCTAGGTAAAAACCCTCTTCAAAGAACTCCAAGAATCGCCCAAGAGATGAAAGAAAAGTGAGATAAATGGCCTAAGTCGCGCATTAGATGAGCTGGGCACAGACCTCTGATGTCGCATTTGCGATACCAGGTTCACAAATGCGAGGGTCGCAAATGCGACACAACTCTCGCAAATGCAAAGCTTGGCCTTCAGCTGCTGGTCGCAAATGCGAACTCTGCTGGGATCGCAAATGTATCAAATGTGTCGCAAATGCGAACACTGCCTAGGTTGGGCTTCTTCACAATTGCGAAGCTCTTCTCACAAATGCGAGGTTCTCATTTGCGAACAATTTCTCGCATTTGCGAGACCTGCAACTGCTGCCAAGAAACACTAGAAAACTGATGTATTTTCATTCCTTCCGAACGTCCGAAACTCACCCGAGTCCTCGGGGCTCCACATCAACTATCCACACAAGTCTAATAACCTCATACAAACTCGCTCGAGCGATCAAAATCCGGAAATAATATCAAAAACTAAGAATCGGACGCCAAAACGCATGAATTGTCTTATGAATTCAAAAACTTCTACAAAGACTTCTGCTCGTTCGATTCCTATCAAATCAACTCGGAATGATACCAAATTTTGCGTGCAAGTCTTAAATGACTTACATAACTATTCCCGATCTCAGAATTCCATTCGGATATCGGTATCACCAAAACCTACTTCAAAACAAATTTAAAGAACTTTAAAAACCTTCAAGAACCAACTTTCACTATTAGGTGCCGAAACGCTCCCGGGTCTCCCAAAATCCGATCCGAACATACGCCCAAGTCCAAAATCATCATGCAAACCTATTGGAACCGTCAAATCCCAATTCCGATGTCGTTTTCTCAAAATGTTGACTGAAGTCAAACTTGGCCTTTTAAGGCTAACTTAAGGAACCAAGTGTTCCGATTTCAACCCGAATACTTTCAAATCTCAAACCAACCATTCCCGCAAGTCATAAATCATTAAAAATACATACGAAAAGTTTTATTTAGGGGAACGGGATTCTAACAGTCAAAACGACCGGTTGGGTCGTTACAAAAACAAAACCTCCCGGCAAGTCATATAAGAAGAAAAAGATATAGGGGAAGCAGTTAATAGGGGATCGGGGCTATTACTCTCAAAACGACCGGCTGGGTTGTTACATTAAGAGTTGATCTAAGTATAAAAATCTAGGGTTAAGGTGTAATTGTGAAAATAATTGGTGAAAGAATAATTATTTGAACTTGTCGATCTTTGGAAATATTGCCATGAGAAATAAAAAAAAATAAAAAAATAGTTGCTTCCGAAATTCAAAAAAAAAAAAAGAGAATGAAAAAAAAAATGCTGGCAACTTCATTAATTTTTGTTTTTGAAAGGGATGAACGAAACATAGGTTTATTATTTAAATGGGATGAAAGGCAATTATACTTAAGTAATAAAATAACTATATAGTGCCTATAGGAAATTTGAGTCACTATTATCTATATGTATCTTACCCACCTCTAAGCCTACATTACAACTTTGCAAAAGTCCTACATGATCTCAATTCAAAGACTCCTATATTAGTGGAGAACCACATAATAGTCAAGCTTATGGAAATTTTCAGTAACTTGAGGTACTTCTTTGTTGAAAGTGAGCGAATTTTTCTATTCATGCCCTTCTCTGTTCTTTATCTATATATTGTGTGATATATGGGCATCTATGTTCATCTAGTGAGACACACTTGGGATTGTAAAATACTATAATTTCGATTCTCAAAAGGTGAATTTGAGTACCGTTAAAGGCTGTTTAAACTGGTGAATTGGTCTTAGTTAATTTTTTTCTGTCAAAACTTCTCATGATTTTGCTTAAAGTATTTAGTTACTATATTTATTTTCTTCCTTTGCTTGAGAACACGCAAATGTTTAAGTGTGGGGGAACTTGATAATAAAAAAAGATCATGTATAAATTTAGTTATTATCTTTAAAGTTTAGTAGTAATATTTTTACTTTCTTTGCAGGAAATAATTAACTAATAAAAAAATGTAAATGATTGACCTTGGAGAGATCTGAACACAAAGAGCTAAATTTTACAATAAAGATTCATGGTGTTAAAAAAAAAGATATGGAAGAGAGGAGCACGTATTTTGACTTGAGAACTGGATTTATAAAAGCTTTTGGATTGTATCAATTATGAGGAAAAAAGAGACCCACATACCTAAGGTCTTTCTTCACTATACAAATTAAAAGAAAAATAAAGAATTAATAATAAAAAAAGAGGAAAAGCAGCCCATGTGCTACTGCCAACTTGTAGAAATTGGCGTGAATTCATCTTTTAAATCCAAAGCAACTTGCAGCTTGCCAAATTGAAATAACAAGCTGCCAAATATTTAATGCACACTACTCTTGGAAACATCTATAAATAGAGATACAATTTGGTGCTCCAAGACATGAAATGAAGGGGGAGAAAGCTTAGAGCTACGGTTTGGAATTCATTTCTTTCGAGTTTCTTCTTTTCATTCTTCTTCAGTTGTTTCTTCTTTTAGCCATTACATTCACATCATTTCTAGTTCCAAATAAATTGTAATGTTAGAAATTACTCTACTTCCTATTTTTAATTAAATAGGAAAAATTATTCTCTTGATTATTTCTTTTTATTTTCTTATTTAATGGGCAAGAATATTTTCGTTGTCAGTGCTAGCTCCATTATGGAGTAACTTTTTGTAATGACCCGACCGGTCGTTTTAAGTATTTAGGCTCCTTTCAACTATTTAAAGTCTTGAATAACTTCCTATGAAGTATTATGACTTATGTGAATTGTCGGTTTTGGTTTTAAGGTATTTCGGAGTTAGCTTGGAAGAATAAATTTCGTGTTGGAAGCTTAAGTTGAAATAGTTGACCGGATATTATTTATGTGTAAACGACCCCGGAATAGAGTTTTGATATTTTCAATAGCTCCGTATGATAATTTTGGACTTAGGAGCGTGTCCGGAAAATTATTTGGAGACCCGTAGTGGAATTAGGCTTGAAATGACGAAAGTTGAATTTTTGGAAAGTTTGACCGGGGGAGGGGGAGGGGGTTGACTTTTTGATATCGGGGTCGAAATCCAGTTCTGAAAATTTTTATAGCTCCATTATATCATTTATGACTAGTGTGCAAAATTTGAGGTCAATCGGAATTGATTTGATAGGTTTCGACATCCAATGTAGAAGTTGGAAATTCTTAAGTCCCTTAAGCTTGAATTAGAGTATGATTCATGGTTTTAGTATTGTTTGATATGATTTGAGGTTTCAACTAAGTCCGTATGATGTTATAGGACTTGTTGGTATGATTTGACAGGTCCCGAGGGGCTTGGGTGTATTTTTGTTTGGATCATTGGTTGAGAGACTAGTAAAGTTAAGAAATTTAGGAGTTTGACCATGGTCAATATCGGGTCAAGACGACCTCTTTTCAGTATTTTGAGTGCGCGAGCAGGTCCGTAGCGTATTGTATGATTGAAATTCATATATGGCTTGTGTCCGGGAGGTTTCGGATGGTTAACGGATCAAAAGTTGGACTTAAACAGTTCCTGCAAAAGCTGCTGCAATTTTTATTCTACTGGAAATTCGGGGGCAGGACCGAAGGCCGAGGGTCGAGGCCGAGGGACGAAGCCGAGGATCGAGGGCCATGATCGAGGCCGAGGGTTGAGGCCGAGGATCGAGGGCCGAGGGCCTGGACAGAACTGTAAGTTATAAAGTAGGGGACTTCGTCCCATTTTCCATTTTTGTCAAATTGGAGCTTGGGGAGAGGCGATTTTTGGAAGATTTTAAGAGAAAACATCGGGATAAGTGTTCTTAACTCAATTATGGTTAGATTACCCGAATTCATCATTTGTTTTTACCATTTAATCAGTGTTTTGAGATTGAAATTTGGGAAAATTTTAGAAATCTCATAGAAACGAATTTTTGAGATTTTGGTGTCGATTCAGAGTCGAATTTGAGTGAAACAGGTATGGTTGAACTCGTAATTGAATGGATTATCGGATTTTGTGAGTTTTTCCCGATTACGATACGTGGGCCCCAAGGGCGATTGTTTTGCTAAAATTTGGGATTTTTATGGAAAATAAGCATTTTCTTATGGAATTAATTTCAATAAATTTTATTGACTGAATCGAATTATTTGTGGCTAGATTCGAGGCATTTGGAGGCCAATGCACGAGGCAAAGGCTGAGGAGAATAAGAATTTCATGGTTTGAGGTAAGTAACCGTTTTCAATCTGGTCTTGAGGGTATGAAATACCGAATTTTGTATCATGTGATTATTTTGGAGGTGACGCACATGCTAGGTGACGGGCGTATGGGCGTACACCGAGGGGATTGTGACTTGGTCCGTCCCGTAAAACTGTAAAGTTAGATAACTTGTTGTTAGATATATGCTCTCTATGTATTGAAGAGATTTGACTGTAAATCATATTAGAGATCATGCTTAGGCTACGTGGTAGTATTGTTGGGACCCACAAAAGTCGCGTACTTGTTAAATTATTTGCTTGTTGTTGTCTTGTGCTCAGTCATGATTTTACTTGCGTATCATACCTCAGTCTTTCTTGATTTTTGTTGTTACACTATGTTATCTTTGTTCCGGATGATCTTTGTGATTTCCGAGAGCCCGAGAGACTAGAGAGGTTGATGACTAAGTGAGGCCGAGGGCCTGTCGGTGAGGTATGGATACTGTAGCGCGTGAGTTGTCCATGCAACACATGAGTTATCCGTGCAGCATGTGAGTTGTCCGTGCGGATTCATATATTGATATTATAGCATGTTAATTGTCCGTGCAGATCATAGCGCTTGGGCTGTAGGAGCCCCTCCGGAGTCTGTACACCCCCAGTGAGCGCGGGTACCCATTGAGTGTGAGTGTTGAGGGTTGGGAGCCAAGTGAGTGACTATTGTCCTGAGAGGATGTACTTGCTTTTCATTTGTTATTGCACTTAGTTGCTATCTGTCATTATTATAAAATTCTCTGAAAGATTTTTATATCCGGATTACATGGACTTGAACTGTATAAAACTGATTTGACTTAAACTGCTGGATTTGGAAGCATGTCTATTCTTTGCTAGAATTACTGAAAGTGAACTATAACTGTATAGTTCGTCACTCTCTTCAGTTCCTTATTTATTATTGCTACTTGCTGAGTTGGTTGTACTCATACTACACCCTGCACTTCGTGTGCAGATCCAGGTGTTTCCGGATATAGCAGGTGTTGATTCTTTTGCACAGTTGACTTTTCAGAGATTTAGAGGTAGCTGCTGTGTTTCGCAGACCTTGCCTCTCCTTCCCTACCTTCTTATTTACTGCATTTAGTCTCAAACTATTATGGACCGTATTTACAGACTTGTATTTATATTAGATGCTCATGTTCTCAATGACACAGGGTTTTGGGAGTGTTTATATATGTATTTGTGAATTTTTTTCTGCTGAATGTAATAATTTGTTTTAAACATAAAAGATATGGGAGTTTATTGAGATTGTCGGCTTGCCTAGTATTGAGATAGGCGCCATCACGACAGGTGAGATTTAGGATAGTGACAAGTTGGTATCAGAGCTCTATGTAACATAGATCTCACAAGTCATGAGCAGGTTTAGTAGAGTCTTGCGGATCGTTACGGAGATGTCTGTACTTATCTTCGAGAAGCTGTCGAACCCTTAGAAAAATTTCACTTTCTTGTATTCTATCGTGCGAAATAGATTAAGCTTGAAACATAACTCTTTGAATTCCTTCCACGCATTCCGTATGCGCATATAAGCGCTTAGTATCAGCTGTGCATTGCCGGCTTGGGATTCTATGAACGAGGTTCAAGATGTGTATTCTGTGTTTTGGTGATGGGCTAGTCTGGAGGACTTGAGGCCATGTTTAGACCGCAGCTTAGGCTCGGTAGCTTCAGTTGTAACTTGTACATTTGGACTCATATGTCTGATAATGTCCCTACGAGTGGAATTTGTGGCTCGATGAGCGGTGGAATGGATTTGTGATGAGTATGATATAACTGTGGGATGTGTTAAGACGATTTGAATGTTCTTTTATTCCAGCTCAATATCTGTATTGTTTTTATGATTTTGAGACTGTGCACGAGTTGCTATGATGGCTATGCGTTGTTATCGCATAATAATGGTGTAATGGTAAGGTGCTCGTTATGTGTTGAGGCGGTGAATGTTTCGAAGAGAGAATTTCTCAGTACATGATTAAGGGGTTGAGCAATTAAATCCAGCGGAGGAAAGGCAGTCGGATTATAGATGTCCAAGTTTGGTTGTTAAAGTAACAAGACTTGGTATTTGCGAACATGGTCGAATGTTCATTACGATGTTGTGTCGCCGTCCTTGTTTGAACGCATTATGGTCCGCCGGTGTTATGGTCTTCTTGGATTTCGCCTTTGAGGTAGGGTGTTATGAAATGGTGCATGTAGGTCAGTTGCCAGAGATAGCTGTGTGCAGCGGTTCATAATCGAATATGTATTTCTAATGTTGATTGCTCGAGAAAGATGATCTTCGAAGAGGCTTAGGGTCGGTATCAATTTATTTGTTCATGTGCTACAGAGGTGCATTTTGATTTGATGCAACAGTTGGGCAGCAAATTATGATAGAAAACATGACGGGAAGTGTTTCACGGTGGTTGAAGTACTAGCAGGTCAAGTAGGAGAAGTAGAGGTTGAGAAGTTGCTTAAAGGAGATGGTTTAACCAAAGTAAGAGTGGCAGATTAGCATATGGAGTCTGTGGTAGGGTAGTCGCGTGCTTTGAGAAAGTGTAGAACGGTTTGGAATCGTGATAGAATGTGGTTTGGCCTACTGACTTTATTTGGAGTGATGGTTACTATACGCAGAAAGATTGAATATGGCAGAAAGAAGTTTGTTTGAAATGAAGAGGGATGTGAAGATCTGATTATCGTTTCAAGCACAATATGACTTGTGTTCGGAAGGTATTGTTGAACTTTTAGTTGATGTCAATAAGGAAAGTGCAGACGTATACAAATGGTGGGCGAGTATGAGCTCAGGAGAATTTACTGATTACGTGGTCATTGCACCCAGTGTAGCGTCGTTGGAAGATGTCGGTAAGGAATTCCACATGTGGGTTATCTCTTGTGAGCAGTTAGCGGTGACGTGATGATGATGAAGCTTCTGCGAGGAATATTACTTGCTACCCGGTAAGAGGTCGAGTGTGTGACTGTGGCTGGTGATTCAGAATGTTCATGAAAAGCTTAACAAAATACTTCGAGAAGTCTGGTGGGTTAACAGTGCTAGATCATGGTAGTTAAGAAGGAGAAATCCTTACGGGTTATAAGTTTATATAATTGCAGCTTAAAGCTAAGTAGGGGAGCCTGCTATTGACAATTTGATTTCATGGATATGTTTAGTTTTGGTCGGAGACTTACTTGTGGATCAATTATGACTTGCAGAGATGGAGATCGAGGATGACTCAAGTAATAAAATTTCTGAATACGGGTTATATGGCACTTTATAGAAATACGAAAATCATGGAATGATTAAATTGTTATTTTGAAGAACGTAGTGCGCATGAAGTATGAATTTTATTGGTGGTGTTAAGGCATGGTTACTTCTTTGGGGGTTGTTGTGCTAATGGGGCTTGTGCCTTTCGGCCCGTTTGGGCGGTGCAATTTAGATTTGAGCAAAGTGGGTAACTCCCGAGAAAGNAAATTCTAGTGGGTTTGAGAATTATTTATAGCAATTGAGAATGTTTCGGACTTGTGTATGGATAAAATCTAAGATTTGCATTTGAAGGTGTCGGGACTTGCGGTAATTTTGTATGACTATGGATTCTATATTTCAGTATAAGAAAGGAAAGAAGAACAATTTTAAATTCACATAAGGTATTTTCAGAGTGAGTGTTACGGTTGTGGTATTTATGGGGTAATTATGATATTGTGAGATTTTACAGAAAATTTGGTGGCAATATTCTTGGGTTTGGTGACCTGCGTGGCTTGGTCGAGTTAGAGGGATTCAATTCTGATAGTTTGGTTATGTGCAAATGGATTTCAAAGTGTTCTTAATGGTTTCTACCATGGGTTGAACCAGAGATATTCTACCAGTGTAGGGAACGCGTTGTGTATTATGAATTCCTCCTGGAAGGAAGCAAGATGAAGGTTACTGAATGGCCGGGTATGTAATTTGCTGGTTACCCAAAGATGATAATGAGATTCTCGTACTTGTAACATAATGGCATGATAGATGTGGTGTGTGGCGCGAGATTAAGATTTACATGTACTAGATGGCAGTTCATTCTTGAAAGGAAGATCACGAATTTTGGACAGAATGGTAAATTTTAGATAATTAGATGAATGTTATAACTGCTCAGTAATCCCTGAGAAGGGTGCACATTTCAAAAGGTGCATTTTGTTTTGACTTACGGATGTTCATTGGTATTGCAGTACTCACCTGGTTGATAGACTGCTGATATTCACATTATCGCTATGCGGCATGGAAGAATTATGAAAGTATTCCATATGGGAAGATCGTGAATCGAAGATGTGTTAGTCATTCTAGTGCTGGAGTTGGGATCAATTACGGTGATTCATGTATTTTGATGAATTTAGAGACTGGGAGTTCTCAAAAGTATATTGTTTCGGGTTGCGGCTTGTTTGAGGTGAGTATTTTATTTTAACTCAGTGGAGGCACTAGTGGCGTTAAGTATTTGTGATAGCTACGCGCTATAACTGTGCATATATGTGAGGTTTGAGCCAATGTGCGGGCATCGGGGCAAGTATTTGTACTCAAAAGAATGCTTAGGCAATGATATGCCTAGAGTTGACTGTTAAGCGTAAAGTTATAATGTTTCTCGTGTTCATACCTTTGTTGAGAACGATCTGTGCTACATTTGAGGTTACAAAGAGGCTAATTCCCCTGAATAAATGGGGTAGTTACTATTTCTGTGTTAACTTGTCGTTTTGAAGTGTGATAACAGACTTTGCACATGCTTATGCTATGGCATGTTATTTATACCAGTCCAAGAGCATGAGAATCTTATTTCATTATCATATACATGTGTACTTGTTTAATTGCTCTTGTAAGATATGCTGGGACTGAAAGCCTGTGACCATGCCAGGCAATTTATATTACTGGCACGTGAGTTGTCCGTGCCGTGTGTGGGAATTCTATTTCTATGATAATTTATCCGATTTATTAATTTCCTTCCTCTTCAATTGTGCATATGTGCCTACGGTTATCCCCTTCATGAAATTTGAGGAGTTGGTTGTAACATTGCGGTTGTGGTGGTGATTATTGAACTTGCAATACGGTTCTCTTCCTTGAGACATCTCTCATATTTGGGTACATGGATTTCGCGGTTGTGGCTTGAGTTATATTGATGTGGCGTGTATGTGGGATAGTTGTGTTTAATAATATAAGGTCGTTGGACCTAGAATGGGTACTATCAGGTTTAATTACGGTATATTCGAGAGGATAATATTGGAAGTCGGCTTAGAAAGTGATTATGGTTCTGGTTGGGGCGAGAGAGATCCATAACTTGTTGCTCTGATAAGGGGTCATGAGATTTCTGCATGTTTATTTTATTATCAGCAGTGTACAAAGGTTTTGGTACGAGGTTTGGCTTGATATGAGGTTTAATACTTGTACGTGGTTGGTTTGGGGTAATTACTGTGATTGTGATCGGGAATGGTGTTGCGAGCATGTGAGTTGTGTAGTATGTAATGTGATTATATCTGGGGTTATGGCTATGGTTTGATACAGCTTGTTCAGACTTATACGGTGTGTGAGATTTAGATCTTGGAAAGAATTTTGGGTGTTAGAAAATAGGCTTCAAGTTTTGGGTTAAGGTTAAATTAATGATTTTCAGTTGTGTTATGTTGTCAGGCCTATATAGAATAGGGTGATGTGGGATCACCCCCAAGTATGTGCATGGTAAGGAGGAACAATGATTTAAAGGCTTAGGAACAACTCTTGGCACGTTCGAGGACGAACGTATGTTTAAGTGGGGGAGATTGTAATGACCCGACCGATCGTTTTGAGCATTTACGCTCCTTTCAACTATTTGAAGTCTTGAATAACTTCCTATGAGGTATTATGACTAGTGTGAATTGTCGGTTTTGGATTTAAGGTATTTCGGAGTTAGCTTGGAAGAATAAATTTCATGTTGGAAGTTTAAGTTGAAATAGATGACTGGATGTTGACTTATGTGTAAACGAACCCGGAATAGAGTTTTGATATTTCCAATAGCTTCATATGGTAATTTTGGACTTAGGAGCATGTCCGAAAAATTATTTGGAGGTCTGTAGTGGAATTAGGCTTGAAATGGCGAAAGTTAAATTTTTGGGAAGTTTGACCGGGTGGTTGACTTTTTGATATCGGGGTCGGAATCCAGCTCTGAAAATTTTCATAGCTTTGTTATGTAATTTATGACTTGTGTGCAAAATTTGAGGTCAATCATAATTGATTCATGGTTTTAGCGTTGTTGGATATGATTTGAGGTTTTGACTAAGTCCATATGATGTTATAGGACTTGTTGGTATGATTTGACGGGTCCTGAGGGGCTTGGGTGTATTTGTTTTTAGATAATTGGTTGAGAGACTAGTAAGGTTAAGAAATTTGGGAGTTTGACCATGGTCAATATCGGGTCAAGATGACCTCTTTTCAGTATTTTGAGTGTGCGAGCAGGTCTGTATCGTGTTTTATGATTGAAATTCATATATGGTTTGTGTCAGGGAGGTTTCAGATGGTTAACGGATCAAAAGTTGGACTTAAACAGCTGCTGTAAAAGTTGCTGCAATTTTTATTCTGCTGGAAATTCGGTGGCAGGACCGAAGGCCGAGGATCGAAGGCCAAGGATCGAGGTCCATGATCGAGGGCCAGGATCGAGGCCGAGGGTCGAGGCCGAGGATCGAGGGTCAAGGGCCGAAGCCGAGGATCGAGGCCATCACCGAGGGCTAGGATCAAAGTTGAGGGTCGAGGCCGAGGATCGATGGCCGAGGGCCTAGACAGAACTGTAAGTTATAAAGCAGGGGACTTCGTCCCATTTTCCATTTTTGTCAAATTGGAGCTTGGGGAGAGGTGATTTTTGGGAGATTTTCAGAGAAAACATCGGGGTAAGTGTTCTTAACTCAATTATGGTTAGATTACCCGAATCCAACATTTGTTTTCACCATTTAATTAGTGTTTTGAGATTGCAATTTGGGAAAATTTTAGAAATCTCATAGAAACGAAATTGTGCGATTTCGGTATCGATTCGAAGTCGGATTTGAGTAAAACTGGTATGGTTGGACTCGTAATTTAATGGGTTGTCGGATTTTGTAAGATTTGCCAGATTCCGAGATGTGGGTCCCACGGGTGAGTTTTGAGCTAAAATTTGGATTTATTTATGGAAAATTAGCATGTTTCTATGGAATTAATTCCAATGAATTTTATTGACTCAATCGAATTATTTGTGGCTAGATTCGAAGCATTTGAAGGCCAATTCACGAGGCAAAGGCTTAGCGAAATAAGAATTTCACGGTTTGAGGTAAGCAATAGCTTTACATCTAGTCCTGAGGGTATGAAACCCTGGATTTTGTATCATGTGATTATTTTGGAGGTGACGCACATGCTAGGTGACGGGCGTATGGGCGTGCACCGAGGGAATTGTGACTTGGTCCGTCCCATGAAACTGGAAAGTTAAATAACTTGTTGTTAGATATATGCTCTCTATGTGTTGAAGAGATTTAACTGTAAATCATGTTAGAGATCATGCTTAGGCTATGTGATAGTACTGTTGGGACCCGCAGAGGTCGCGTACTTGTTGAATTATTTGCTTATTGCTGTCTTGTGCTCAGTCATGATTTTACTTGCGTATCATACCTCAGTCTTTCTTGATTTTTGTTGATACACTATGCTATCTTTGTTTGGGCTGATCTTTGTGATTTTCAAGAGCCCGAGAGACTAGAGAGGTTGATGACTGAGTGGGGCCGAGGGCCTGTCGGTGAGGTATGGATATTATAGCACGTGAGTTATCCGTGTGGATTCAGATATTGATATTACAGCACGTGAGTTGTCCGTGCGGATTATAGCGCTTGGCCTGTAGGAGCCCCTCCGGAGTCTGTACACCCCCAGTGAGCGCGGGTACCCATTGAGTGTGAGTGCTGAGGGCTGGGAGCCCAGTGAGTGACTGTTGTCCTGAGAGGCTGTACTTGCTTTTTATTTGTTATTGCACTTAGTTGCTATCTTCCATTGTTGTGAAATTCTCTGAAAGATTTTTATATCCGGATTACATGAACTTGAACTGTATAAAACTGGTTTGACTTAAACTGCTGGATTTGGAAGCATGTTTATTCTTTGCTGGTATTACTGAAAGTGAAGTATAATTGTAGCTCGTCACTATCTTCAGTTCCTTATTTATTATTGTTACTTGCTGAGTTGGTTGAACTCATACTATACCCTGTACTTCGTGTGTGATCCAGGTGTTCTCGGATATAGCGGGTGTTGATTCTTTCGCATGGTTGACTTTTCGGAGATTCAGAGGTAGCTGCCGTAGTTTGCAGACCTTGCCTCTCCTTCCCTACCTTCTTATTTATTGCATTTAGTCTCAAACTATTATGGACCGTATTTTCAGTCTTGTATTCATATTATATGCTTATGTACTTAGTGACACCAGATTTTAGGAGTGTTTATATATGTATTTGTGAATTTTCTTCTGCTGAATTTAATCATTTTGTTTTTAAACATAAAAGAGATGGGAGTTTATTGAGATTTTCGGCTTGCCTACTATTGAGATAGGCGCCATCACGACATGTGAGATTTAGGGTCGTGATAATTTCTTGTTTTGGGAGAATGGCGGATCTTAATATTTCTATATAATAGTAGATATTATTCCTCAATTTCACATACTTGAGCTGAAGCTTTTCATTTAAATTTTATCTGCTTTATAGTTATGTGTTATTTAATTTGTTAACATCTATCTATTTCGTACTATATATTAACTTCTTACTAATTCTGTAATCGAAAGAGGCGGAAGAAGTAATATAGTTAATTTTGGTATTGATAGATGTTAACTTTTATTTAGTGACGTCTAGCACTTATATGTTAAAATTGACTCTACACTATTTGTAATCGAAAGAGGCGGAAGAAGTAATATAGTTAATTTTGGTATTGATAGATGTTAACTTTTATTTAGTGACGTCTAGCACTTATATGTTAAAATTGACTCTACACTATTTGTAATCGAAAGAGGGGAATATTATTGTAATCAATTATAACAAGTATGATAACCGAAAGGGACTTACTAAAAAGAGCATGTTTTAGTTCACGCATATATTTCTGGTTCTCTAATATTACCATTTTAACGATTAATTCGTATAACCGAGAGGAGTGCAATTAATTGTTCAACTATAATAATAATATATAAATGTAATCGTGAGAGGCATTTATACATTTCCGGAAAATAGAAATTGAAGAATAAATATATCTTCTGTGTGATAAAAATATTAAGTGAAGTCAGAATCCCAACACTTTTTATTATATTTGTGAAAAAAAAATATATTTTCTATTGCTTTATTCATGCATTTTTAGTTAGTTAATTCACAACTCAACTCTTTCTCATTTTCTCAAATAGTAATTAAAACGAGAAACGTCTGTAGAATAGATAAACCAATCTCTGTTGGTTTGACATCTTTCTATACTATTATTTGACAGAGTACGAGTTAGAATTTTATACACGCCACACACTCGTCAGGGGAAAAATAGGGATTGATAGGATAGGTGCAAGTTAATTGTTCGCGATCTAACTCTAGATAATTCACTTCTAATGTTCAAGTAAGTCTCTCGAATTCACTCAATTATTAGTTCACGCATTCAGCAAAAACTCCTTTTTCGATTAAGTCTTAACCTCACAAGATGAACCAATTTAAACACGTGAAGATATGCAAGAATGTGGAGTGGATTGGTCTTTAGGAGAACCTCTTTCGATTATCCTCCTCACTGGGTTTAATCAATGATTCAACTAGCCTCTTTCGATTACTTAGAAGAATCTATGAACTCAACCACAATATAATGCAAAGATATCACAAGTTATGCCTCTCTCGATTACATGAACAAGTGAATATAGATGAAACAATTAAATCATCCAAAAATGCTTCAATACATAAAACTAGAATTATAATCCTCAAACAATCATCAATACACCAAATCAATCAAACCCTAAAGAGAACTACTCCATAGATATGGAGTAATTCATCACAAATAAAATTAAAAGATAGGAAAACATAAATTCAATCAAAACTCGTGTCTTAATTGAGGAACGAATGATGGAATCCTTGTGATCATGTTCTTCCCACTCCTCCTTAGCCTTCTTAGGTCAAATATGTGTCAAAAGTCCAGAAAATAATATTTTTCCAAGTATTTATACCAAGTAGGGTCGGGCCCAGACGAAATCACCTTTTCCTAGCCGAAATAGGTCATTTACTCTGTAAATATTGTATAAGCGCGCTGCCCCATGTGCCGCCTCATGCACTACCGCGCCACACTAATGGAAAAATACAGAGGACGTTGTTCTTTAATTCCTGATGACAATTTACTTGTCCCCTTTGTTGGCCACGTTGGCTAGCACAAAGTGCTAAGCCACTTTATCAAAATATTTCAATTCCTTGCACGTTTCGTTACCTAACATTTGAATTGGCAGTAACCTCGTCATGCCCAACCAGCACGCCGTGATAGGCCATCCAATTGGTCTTGAGCGTTGTTTTCTTTTAGTTTTCATATGTATACTCATATTTTGACCCCAAACTCGATCCCGACTTCAATTCTCGAACTTCTACTCAGACTTCAAAGCTCCACATTGTTCAATTTAGTTTCAAATTATCTTTTTAACTCAGAATCACTTCATGTAGGCATAAAACATATAATAAGTGCAATACACTATCATTTAAGCTCAAACACAAATAAAATGAAGTAATTAGAGTGAAAACTATGACTAAAACATGAGATTTAAGCCTACAATCTGGTTTGGGTAGGCTCCCTCCTCTACTGGTAAGTTACTCTTGTCTTTGTTCTGTTAGTTATTTCTCTTTTGTGGTTTATTTTGGTTGACTATCTTGTCTTTGGCCGGCTCTTTCACATGCGTTCCGTAAGAGGAAAGTTGCTACCTCTTCGGCTCCTGCCCCTTCTACGACCGTGACTGATTTTGCTTACTCCTCAGTCTCGCCCGCTGCTACTTCCGCATCAGCTCCTTCTTTATCTGCAGAGACTTCGATAGTGAAACCTTTGGCTTATCCCTTATATCGCCTTATAGGTGAGGAGTAGGAGTCGTTACCAGGTGATGGGGACCCGATGCCCTATAAGTGGAGATCAATGGACGTTGGCGACAGAGTTGCCAGGGCCGTTGGCTCGGTGATGGGTGATTTTACACTTTGTGAGACGGTGACTATTGTCATTGAAGATTATGTTGGGCCTGCGTCTAAGATTCCGAGGTCGACGGAGGCCGAAGAGGGCGTGTCTCTCCCTACAATGATGATGGAACCCGAAGGGCCGACCACTAGGGCTTCTGACACTTCGCGGCAAGATGGGTCGTCGACTTCGCAGCCAGCTAATGATACTTCTTTTCCGGCTGATGGGAGAGGCAAAGGAATTGCCAAAGACGGCTATGATACAGGTTCTGACATTGATGTTGTTGACCTGAAGATGATGGGGGAAGGGTTTACCCAGCTCGAGGTAAGGCTGCACGGATCTACGAGGACCATTGCAATCCCTATGCATCATGATCTGTGGAAGAAAACGGAGAACGTAGTCCTTGCCCTCAGCCCTCTTTACTCCGATGTAGAGGGTGAAACCCTCAAAGAGCTGGATGATGTTACCTTGTCGAGGAGCATAGCCACCCTTGCTCGTAGGGTGAGTATTTTAGGGCTTCGTCTTTCTGTCTGTTGTTTTTATGTTTAGTGCTTTACCTTTTTTAGTGGGGGCGTTCTAATTTTTGTTCTCCTTTTTTTTTCTTTTTATGATTGCAGACCGTGATTTTAGAGATTTAAAGCGCCAGAAGGGAGGAGAACCGTAAGGCAATATTTGAGAGGTTGCAACGCAAATATTTCGAGTATCGCGGTAAGTACTAGGAGTTTCGCAGGCGGTTTGGTGAGGGAGGCAATTTGCGGGCCCTTCGTGATGAATTGAAGGAGAAGGATGACGAGCTGGTGAGAGTCATCAAGAAGTGTAGTGTCAATTAGGGGACATTGAGAAGTAGGGAGGAAGAGCTCGAAGTCAGCAGAGCCATAGACTCCCAATATGGTGACCTTCAGACGCAAGTGGTCGAGCTGCGTAGGTAATTGGAAGAGCGCCGGCTACAGATAGAGGTCCTTCATGGTAAAGTCGCCGAGAAGCAGAGCGAGCTTGAGAACACGGAGTCTTCCCGTTTGGAGGCTGGGAGAAAATTGGAGATGCTAGAGTTGGCGAATAGGACTCTCCGAGTCGAGCGGGAGATTGATCAATCTACGGCGATGGCAAAAGAAGATAGATTGGATGAGAGGATCGGAGAGCTGGAAAAAGACAACTCCCTCCTCCAGGAGCAAGTAACCGCCTTAGAGGATGAAAAGGCTCAACTGCTTGCGCAACCATCTTCCTCTCGAACTTCAAATTTCCCAAACGTTCCTTAGGACTTGTACGAGGAATGGATTCATGCTGAAGCTCAGTTGGACGTGTTTTGAGATTTGTATAAGGTGGGGTCTATTTCTGCGGTCACCCTTGATGATGTTCATGTTAAGGCCCACGAGGCTCGGGTCGCTTGTGGATATGATCCCGCCATGCTTGAGGTTGGTGGTGATGAGGGGGACGGGGGTGTGGACCAACTTGAAGAGAATGCCCGGTATGATACTACATACCCCGAGGGCGATGGTGATGATGAAGAGGAGGATCGAGACAGCCCAAGTATCGGCGGTCAGGGCGATAGTGCTGAAGATCCTGATGGTGGCGTCCAGTAGTTTTTCTCCATCTTTTTTATTTTGTTGCAAGCTTGTGTAATTTTGCTGGCGTCTTCACGACCTTTGTAAAAAATGTTTAAATATGAAATGGAATTCCCATATTGTTTTCTGTGGTTAGTTTTTCTATACATGTGTGAGTTTTGCTTCTGTTTCTTGTTCGAGCAAGGTCGAACACATCCTGAGTTTAGTTATGGCCAAGGGCAGGTAGGTGTTAGTTCGAGTGAGGTCGAACATAACCTAAATTTAATTATGGTCGAGGACCGGTAGGTGTTAGTTCAAGCGAGGTCGAACATAACCTAAATTTAATTATGGCCTAGGGCCTATATGTGTTAGTTCGAGCGAGGTCGAACATAACCTAAATTTAATTATGGCCGAGGGCCGGTAGGTGTTAGTTCGAGCCAGGTCGAACATAACCTAAATTTAATTATGGCCGAGGGAAGAAATGGAGAATGACGAGATTAACAATAACCAACTTTCACTATATCAAGTGGAAGAATAATTCGATGAGGTGGCTCCACGACATAATAGAATACTTAGAGATTATGCAAGACCGGATCATTTTGAAGGAGAATCAAGTGTGAGATGACCACCAATTGTAGCAAACAACTTTGAAATTCGCACATACTTGATTCAAACCATTCAACAGTCATGTCAGTTTACTAGTGATGCGAGTGAAGATCCTCACACCCATCTAATTAATTTTCATTAATTAGTTGAAACTTGCAGGTATAATGAAGTCACAACAGACGCTATCAGGTTGCAGCTTTTTCCTTTTTCATTAAAAGGTGAAGCAAAAATATGGTTGCGATGTCTGCCAAGAGGTTCAATCACTACATGGGACCAAATGACTCAGAAATTTCTTAATAAATATTTTCACCTACAAAAACATTTAAATGAAGCAAGAAATCAATAATTTTATGCAGACAGATTATGAATCTGCATACCAAGCATGGGAACGATTAAAAGTAATGTTAAGAAAATGCCCAAACCATGGTATCCAAGATCCTGATATCTTATATACTTTTTATCATGATATTAAACCCTCTACTAGAAATGTAATTGATGCAACATCAGGAGGATCCATAATGAGCAAAACCACTACAGAAGCAATGAAATTGCTCAATGAAATTTCAAAAAATGCTATGCAATGACCCTCAGATAGAATGATTGTTAAGAAAGTAGCAGGAGTTTATCAAGTTGAAGCTTGAAATTCATTAGCGCAACAAATTGCAACTCTGACACAAAACGTTGAGGCCTTCTAGGTAAATACTCAATCATCATCTCAATATGAGAATTATGACGTTTGTGGAGGTAATCATCCCAATCATGAGTGTCAAGTTTCAACACAACATGAAGAACAAGTAAATGTTATTGGTTATAGAACCAGTTACCCATTCGGTAGTCCCATGGCAAAAAACATCCGGGATTCCAATGGAATAACCCAAATGGTGCTGAAAATCCTCAAAGATTTTTCAATCAAAAGCAGTAGGTGCAGGGACCCCCTGGTTTTCAAAATCAAAATAGAGGGCAACATGATTTTCAACAATATCAACAACAGCCCCATATAGGTCATCAGCAAAGCCTTGAAGACATGATGTACAAATTCATTAAGGCTACTGACGAGAAGGTTAAAAGTCAAAATTAACCCATCAAGAATTTGAAACTCCAGATGAGCCAATTAGCAACCCTCATGTCTAGACAAATAAAAGGTGATCTACCAAGTAACACCGAGAAAAATCCAAAGAAACACCTCAAAGCCATCTCTCTACGGTCAGGCAAAACTCTTGATGATCCATATGCAGATAGAGAAGAAAAGCCACAAGAAGTGGAACGGGTAAATGAAGGTGAGAATAAAAGAGACCCTGAACTTCTAAATGAACAAAAAGATAAAGGAAACAAGGTACAAGAAAATGAATTGATGACAAATCCTCACTCTGTAGCCCTCCTTTTCCCCCAAAAGCTAAAAAGAGAAAAGCTTGACAAACAATTCTCAAAGTTTTTAGAAATTTTAAAGAAGCTTTACATTAACATACCTTTTATAGATGCTTTGAAGCAAATGCCGTCATATGCTAACTTTCTTAAAGCAATTTTGTCTAGTAAAAGAAAATTGAAAGAAATTTTAGTGGTTAAGCTTACATAAAAATTTAGTGCTATACTTCAAAATAAGCTTCCACAAAAACTTGGTGATCCAGGTAGTTCTACAATTCCTTGTACTTTGGGAGGTGCTCATTTTGAAAAAGCATTATGTGATTCAGGTGCTTCAATAAATCTAATAGCTTTCTCAATTTTCAGGAAATTAGAACTTGGTGAAATGAAGGACACTGGTGTGTCTCTACAATTGGCTGGTCAAAGTACTAAAAAACCGAAAGGAATACTAGAAAATATCCTCGTTAGAGTTGATAAGTTTATATTTCCAGTAGATTTTATAGTACCTGAAATGGAAGAAAATAATGAGGTGTCATTGATTTTAGGTAGACCATTTCTTGCAACAGGAAGAGCAATAATTGATGTCCATCGAGGACAACTAATTTTGCGAGTTGATGAGGAAAGAGTAATTTTTAATATGCAGAAAATAATGAAATATCCTGATGATGAGTCATCAGCATATTGTTTTCAAATTGATCTGTTGAATGACATTGCAGATGAATATAAAGATGCTCAGTTCATTACCGATTCATTGGAAATATGTTTGGCAAAGTCAGGTACCACAAGTGATGATGACACCACAATCAGAAAAGAAGCAGAAATGCTGGAATAAGATTCAGAAAATGACAAAGTCTAACCAGAAGAAGTTCAACCAAAAATTAAACTCAAACTTCTTCCTTATCATTTGAAATATATATTTCTCGAACCTGAATTATTTCCAGTAATCATTTCATCCTCTTTGACTGCAGAACAAGAAAGAAAACTGATTGAGGTGTTGAGAGAACACAAAAGAGCCTTAGGATGGACTATAATTGACATCAAAGAAATCAGTCCAGCTATTTGCACGCATAGGATCCTTATGGAGGATAATTACAAAACAATAGTCCAACCCCAGAGGAGATTGAACCCAACAATGCAAGAAGTCATCAAGAAAGAAGTAGTGAAACTTCTAGCGGCAAGTATCATTTATCTGATATCTGACAGTCCTTGGATAAGTCCGGTGTAGGTATTACCAAAGAAAGGAGGTATGACAGTGATAACAATGAAGATAATGAACTCATACCTACCAGAATAGTCACAGGGTGGAGAGTGTATTGACTATAGATGACTTAATGAGGCTACAAGAAAAGATCGTTTTCCTTTATCTTTTATTGACCAAATGCTTGAAAGAGTTGCAGGTCATGGTTTTTACTGTTTTCTTGACGGATATTCTAGGTATAATCAGATACCAATTGCTCCAGAGGATCAGGAGAAAACCACATTCACATGCCCCAAGGTACGTATGCTTACAAAAGAATGCTATTTGGGCTATGTAACGGTCTTGCTACATTTCAGTGTTGCATGTCGGCAATTTTCTCAGATATGACTTAAACGTTTCTTGATATCTTCATGGATGATTTCACACGTTTTGGTAAGACATTTGAAGATTGTCTATATCATTTAACTTTGGTGCTTAAAAGATGTGAAGAGACAAATCTAGTTCTTAACTGGGAGATATGTCACTTTATGGTAACAGAAGGAATTATTTTAGGACATAAAATTACTACTAATAGAATAAAGGTTGATAAGGCTAAAATTAATCTTATAGCAGGATTACCTCCTCTTACCACTGTTAAAATCATTAGAAGTTTCTTAGGCCATGCAGGTTTTTATAGAAGGTTCATAAAAGATTTTTCAAAGATTTTAAAACCTCTAACTAACCTATTGATGAAAGATGTGAAGTTTACATTTTCAGATGACTGTAGAAAGGCATTTGAGATTCTCAAGAAGCAGTTGACTAATGCTCCAATAGTTGTTTCTCCTGGTTGGAGCCAACCATTTAAAATAATGTGCGATGCAAGTGATCTAGCAATTGGAGCGACATTGGGAAAAAAGAGAGACAAAATTTTAAGGTGTCACGACCCAATCTCACCTAAAGATCGTGAAGGCAGACACCGCTGTCAGGCAAGCCAACAATACAAACTTCACTTAATTACACAATTAGTATTTTTAAAATCAAAATTTCTTTAATAAAACAGAAAGGATAGAACTCATAGAGTAGATTATAAATATTTTTAGCAACTAAATTTCTAAACAATCCGTAACCGTTCCCAAAATCCGGTGTCAGAAGTGCATGAGCATTTACTAAGAAATTAAAAATAAAATACAACATCTGTCCAGAATACAAATTGGACAGAAAAATATAATATTTCTGAAGGAGACTATTTTGGCTGCGGATCGTAATACAGAATGCAACTCACCTATGTCCCCATAATTATTAACCACACCTTTGCGCCCACAAGGCCGCTAGACATATATGTACCTACACAATAAAATGTGCAGCAAGTGCAGCATGAGTATAAAAATAACGTGTACCCAGTAAGTATCAAGCCTAATCTCGAAGAGGTAGAGACGAGATGACCGACTTTGACACTCACTGTAGGTCAATAATATTAAATAATCATGAAAATAGAACTATTTATATCAACGTGATTCACGGAGTTAACAATAATTTTATTGAACCAGCAGAAGTAATTAAATTCCTTCAATTCCAATAAATTTTCAATTTATCAATCAGTCTCATTTTTAAAAACAACAATAATTCCTTAACAAGCAGGAATAATAATTCTTTAAATTCCAAAGGTTTTCAATTTATCAATTAGCTTCACAAGCTGCAATAAACTATCAAAGTATCGTGTATTTATTATTATTATTAAGCACGATTCTTTCCGAAGACGTATAGCCCGATCCAGAATGTCGTGTACACTGTCGAGGGATGTGCGGCACGATCCATAGATGCATCTATCCTGCCGAGGCATTCCACCCGATCCACAAGAAAGGAGAACATTTTCTTATGTACCTCCGGAATGAGAGTATTTATTGCAACATTTATTCGAGAGGATAAACAATTTATTTCAACAATTAATTAATTTTAAAAAACAATTAAGCATATGAAAATTTCATCTTTTACTACCTTTCATAACAATTCACAATATATACATCGAATAATTTAAATAATAAAAAATACAATTTACACAAGTAATTCATGCTTTGAGTCCTAAATTACCCAGACTTTAGCATTAATAGTAGCTACGCCCGGACTTTCGTCACCTCATGAGTACGTATCACCCGCAATTAACCACAATCATTTAATTTAATCCCTATAGGAAAATTTCCCTCTCACAAGATTAAACAAGAGACTTACCTCAATTTGCTCCAATTAAATCCACTAGAAGGCCTTTTCCACGATTATCCAACTTCGTCTGACTCGAATCTAGCCAAAATAATTCAATACAATCACTAAAATTATAGGAATCAATTCTATAAGAAAATACTACATTTTTCAATAATAATCCGAAATTAACTCAAAAATATAGCCTGTGGGGCCCACGTCTCGGAACCTGACAAACGTTACAAAATTCGAACTCCCATTCCGATACGAGTTCAATCATACCAATTTTATCAAATTCCGATAACAACTCGATCTCAAAATCTTAAATTTTTGTTTTTACAAGATTTTACCAAAATCTTGATTTTTTTCCATTTAAATCCGACATAAATGATAAATATAACCATAGAATCATGAAGTATAATCACTTTCGGATATAAAACACTTACCCCAATCCATATGGTGAAAATCGCCTCAAATATCGCTTCAATCCGAGCTCCATAGCTCCAAATGTGTTAATGTGATGAGCCAAAAGGTCATATTATGTTTTAGAACTCGAATCTGCGCTCTTAAGCCTTTAAAATCTCATTTTTACCCTCCTCGGTTTGCATGCACAGTCCGGGAAGTTTTTCGGAAAGCTTTTATGTTGAAAACTAATGAAAATAAGAATTTTTACCTTAAAAGTTGATTTTAGGTTACTTCGGTCAACATTTTTGGTAAACGGGCTCGGATCAGTATTTTGTCAATCCCGGTAGGTACGTATCAAATTATGGGACCTGGGCGTAACGTAATCGAATTCGGAGGTCCCTAGCTCAAGTTATGAATTTTCGATGAAAATTAAATTTCTGAAAATTAATTATTTTTAAGAATTGATCGATGCTTGACATTGTTAGTATCGGGTCCGTATCTTAGTTCCAGAACCCGGTACAATTTCATTATGATATTTAAGACTTGTCTGTGAAATTTGGTGAGAAACAGAGTTGATTTGATGTGATTCGGATGTCCAATTGAGAGGATGTGGAGTTTTAAAGTGTTCTTGAGAATTTCATTTGATTTGGTGCTACATTCGTAGTTCTAGGTGTTATTTTGGCTATTTAATCGCGCGAGCAAGTTCGTATGATGTTTTTAGACTTGTGTGCATGTTTGATTTGAAGCCCTGAGGGCTCGGGTGAGTTTCGGATAGGCCACGGGATGTTTTGGGCTTTGAAAATCTGGTTTTTCTGCAGAGTCTGTGTTCTGGCATGTCCTTCTTCGCGTTCGCGAAGGTACTCTCGCGAACGCAAAGAGTAAACTGGGCAGCTGAGAATTTTTTGGTCGCGAACGCGAAGCGATGGGGGCGTTACCCTTCGCGAACGCGACAAGCCCATCGCGAACGCGTAGTGTTAGGCACCGGGGGGGGGGAGTCTGCCTTTTCTTCATCGCGAACGCGAGCAATGTCTCGCAAACACGAAGACCAAGGAAGGGTAGCCTACGCGAATGCGAGCACTGCCTCGCAAACGCGAAGGCTTGGCAGCCCATACACTTCGCGAACGCGACAGTGCTCTCGCGAACGCAATGAACATTGTCGCCCAGCACTTAACAGAATCCAAAACGGGATTTTTGCCAAAAAACACATTTTTCTCAAAAACCAAACAGTGAGGGGCGATTGTTCAAAAGTCATTCCTTCCCCAGATTGTTGGTAAGTGATTCTAAATCATTTTCTTTCAATTACCCATTACATTTATTGAATTTTCAACCTCATAATCTAGAGTTTTCATGGTAGAATTAGGGGTTAGGGTAGAAAATAGGGATTTAGGGAATTTGGAGATTTAGACCTCAATTTGAGGTCGGATTCCAAAACTAATTACATATTCGGGCTCGGGGGTGAATGGGTAAAAAGATTTTGGTCCGAACCTTGGGTTTTGACCGAGCGGGCCCGGGGTCATTTTTTGACTTTTTGAAGGAATAATTGGAAAATATAATTTATGAAATATAATTGATTCCTTTAGAAATATTTGATATTATTAAGTCATTTTTGAATGAATACGAGTGGTTTGGAGGTGAATTCCAAAGGAAAAGTTGTGACTGAGAATTAAGTGGCCTTCGGAGCGAGGTAAGTGTTGTGTCTAACTTTGGCTTGAGGGAATAGGTATTGTGCGAGTATTTTCTACGTGTTTTGTTATTGAATACAACGTATAGTTGAGGTGACGAGCATCTATACGTTATGGTCGAGTCATAGTACGCGAGTGAAATTCTATTATTGCAAATTTGTAGTCTTAAATCTTGTTATTCATGCTTATTGTTGTTGTTGAAATGTTGGGAAATTTATATCCGGTTCCACCAAGGTTGATAAAATTGTGAATATTGATTCGCGGTTGAGATGTTAAACTGTGAAAGTAATCATTTATGAAATATTGATTTTCTTGTGAAACTCCTCTCTATCCGTTGTTATTGATTTTATGAATTGTGAGGAAGAGTGTAAAGCACGAAGGGTGATGCCGTGCATAATTTAATTATATTGTGAGGAAGAGTGTAAAGCACGAAGGGTGATGCCGTGCATAATTTAATTATATTGTGAGGAAGAGTGTAAAGCACGAAGGGTGATGCCGTGCATAATTTAATTATATTGTGAGGAAGAGTGTAAAGCACGAAGGGTGATGCCGTGCATAATTTAATTATATTGTGAGGAAGAGTGTAAAGCACGAAGGGTGATGCCGTGCATAATTTAATTATATTGTGAGGAAGAGTGTAAAGCACGAAGGGTGATGCCGTGCATAATTTAATTATATTGTGAGGAAGAGTGTAAAGCACGAAGGGTGATACCGTCCATAATGTAATTATATTGTGAGGAAGAGTGTAAAACAAGAAGGGTGATGCCGTGCATAATTTATTTATATTGTGAGGAAGAGAGTAAAAGCACGAAGGGTGATGCCGTGGAGTCTTATTTGTTATTTGGTGAGGTTGAGAGTAAAAGCACGAAGGGTGATGCCGTGCAGTTTTCCTTGCTGTCTTGATTGCTCAATTCGTTTAAGGATTTCCGGTTTAATTATGTCTTCTCATTATTCTCACTCCTTATGTTGTATTTCCCCACTGTATGTTCCTCGCCCATTATTTCTGCGTTATTTCTTATTTACTGTTGTTGCCACTAGCATGATTATAATGTTCAGGTTATATGTGGGTGTCTTGTCCTAGCCTCGTCACTACTTGGCCGAGGTTAGGCTCGATACTTACCAGTACATGGGGTCGGTTGTACTGATGCTGCACTCTGCACTTTCTGTGCAGATGTTAATATCGGCTCAGGTTGATCGAGATTTGCTACTGGTCCGCTTTCCGGAGACTCAAGGTAGATCTGTCGGTGTTCACAGACCTTGAAGTCCCCATCTATCCTTTATGTCTTACTGTTTCTTTTCATTCAGACAGTTGTATTTCCTTGAGACCATTACTTGTTGTAAATTCTAGAATGCTCGTGAATTGCGACTCCAGATCCGGGTGGTAGTAGTTAATACAGATTTATGATATTCCGCACTTGTTATATTTCATTATAGTTAATTAATATTAATTACTGAATGGAAATAAGAAACTGGTAAATGATTATCTAACGTTGGCTTGCTTAGCAAGTGAAATGTTCGACGCCATCACGGTCCCGTCGGTAGGAAATTTTGGTTCGTGAAAGCTGGTATCAGAGCACTAGGTTGCTTAGGCCTCACAATTCACGAGTAATCTTAGTAGAGTCTGGAGGATCGGTACGGAGACGTCTGTGCTTATCTTCCAGAGGCTATAAAGTTTAGGAACAAGTTTCACTTCTTTCCTTCTCTGTCGTGCAATTTTCCTTACTCAATACAGTTTGAACTCTTTTACTCTTATTCTCTCGCAGATGGCGAGAACACATACCGCTTCCTCAGTCGAGCAGCAGCCAGAGCCTCCAGTGACAGCTCCTACGCGTGGCAGAGGTCGAGGCCGAGGTCGTGCCAGAGGCCGAGGCAGGGGCAGGGCTCAGCCTAAGGCCCGAGTAGCAGCCCTAGCAGGGGATCCTCAGATAGAGCTTGACGAGGAGGTTCCAGCCCAGACTGTTCCTGCCGGACCAGCTCAGGTTCCGGAGGGGTTCATTGCTACTCCAGTACTTCAGGACGTTTTGGTCCGTTTGGTGGGCCTTATGGAGAGTGTGTCCCAGACTGGCGCATTTCCCATGGCACCAGCAGTATCTCAGGCTGGAGGAGCCCAGACTCCCACCACTCCCGCTC